>ML779625.1:445939-461316 GCA_009831015.1 Picea engelmannii | reverse complement strand
TGTACTGTGACAGTCAGAGTGCCATTCACCTTGCAAAGAACTCAGCCTTCCATTTGAAGACTAAGCATATACAGTTGAGGTACCACTTCATACGATCCACCTTGGAAGATGGACAATTGAAGCTAGAAAAGATACACACTAGCTAGAATCCTGCAGACATGTTAACAAAGGGAGTAACCAGGGAGGAACTAAGTTCCTTCTCAGTTTCAGTTGGTCTTCAAGAATGAATATGAAAATGAGAAATTTTCCAGGTCTCAGAAGGTTCAGAGTCTAGCATATACAACAACGGTGGAGTTGTTGAGATCAGTCTCCAAGTGGGAGATTGTTGTTTGTGGAGCCTAATTATCTTCCTAAATCAGAGGTCCTTGCTTTCTGCCGTGTTTATACCCCATGAAGTATTTACACCCCAGAAGTATGTACACTCTTCCACGTGGGGGAGTGCAGAGGGGGGTTACCCCCTCTGCGGGGTCCCGGGGGGGCTATCCCCTCGGCTGGGAGGTCTAGGGGCAAGCGGGCCCCCAGTGGGGGTTTGGAGGTGAAGCCCCCGAAGTAAAAATTGCCTTGTAAAAGTATATTGTAATTTCATTGTAAATCTGGACCGTTCATTATAAGGTCGCAGATCTAACGGTAGAGATTATGTTAGGGTTTTTTTCCCTAGAAGGCAACCCTCTTTTATGAGGGAAATGTATTGTGACTATGGTTGATGGTGAATATTGTATTCTGAGAGAGGATACTGTGAGAGAAAGAAGAGGAAGTTACAGTGGGTTTTGTTGTAGGTTGTATCCCTTCATTTGCTGGATAATAATAAAGGAAGGACCTGGCAATTTCTCTGGTGGACGTATCCCACACTGGGTGAACCACGTAAATCTGTGTCTCTCTTGTATTGTGTGTCTTCTATGTTTTGTTTCTGCATTTTTTTTTATTTTATTTCTCCGCGGTCCTGTTTTTCTAACAACTTTATTGCTCTGTGGTCTTGTTTTTCTAACACCATGTTCTTGCTAATATAGTAGATAACATAGGGATATTTGTGCTCTGATTTCCCTATCACTGCACAAATTGTAGTCCTTGAGGCATCTGAAGAAATTCCCTCTCAAAATGGGAGTTGTGGAGAATTTTTGTTTCAAATCTGCAAAAGACAATTCACAATTGTCAGTCCAACTAAAGTCAACATCTTTTGTTAATAGAAAAAATAAGGGAGAGGCAAGCTTGGAATTTATTTTAATGAATCTCCTGTAATATCTAGCATGCCCTAAAAAGATTCTTACCTCTTTATGAGTTGATGGAGTTGGAATGTCCAAAATTACCCAGATTTTGGCTGGGTCTACCTGAATTCCTGCATAAGAAGTGAAGTGTCCCAGCACCACACCTTCACTCATCATCATATGACACTTTTTTGTACTTAGAGAAATATGAGACTGTATACATATTTTGAGTACTTTTTCCATATTAGCTAAAGATTCATCGAAATCAGTACCATAAGGTGTAAATTCATCCATGAATATTTCCATACAGTCATTCACCATATCAGAGAAAATACCAATTACAGCTCTCTGGAAAGTGGCTACTGTATTACACAGGACAAATGGGAGAACCTTGTAGGCAAATTTACCCCAAGGGATAGTAAAGGTGGTCTTATCTTGGTTCTGTGGAGCAATTTTTCTCTATTTTTAGCCACTAAATCCATCTAGGAAAGATAAAAACTTTTTCCCAGATAGGTTGTTTAGAACTTGATCAATAAATCATAGAGGGAAATGATCCTTTTGCGTGGCCTTATTCAGGGCCCTATAGTCCACACACACTCTCCATTTACCATTATTTTTAGGCACAATAACCAAGGGTGAAACCCACTCACTATCTGATATAGGGTAGATGAATTTTGCATTAAAAAGTTTCTGGAGTTCTTCCTTAACAATCTCTTTAATATTAGGGTTCATCCTCCTTTGGGGTTGGCAAATGGGTCAGAATTATTCCTTAATGTATATATGGTGGGTGCATATTTCAGAGGAAATTTCTTTCATATCCATGTAATCCCAGGAAAACGCCTCTTTATGTTCAATCAATAACTTCATCAAACATTCAGTTTCAGTAGAAGATAAATCGGGATTGATGTTCAGGGTTTTTCCAGGTTTGATTTCTATAGCAATGCTCTTATAAATGACTTTAGGAAATAATTCAGTTGTTTTAGTATCTTTTGTTAAAACTGAATTAACTTGATTTACAACAGTTTCAGAGAACATCTCTAGGCTCACTCCTTCTTGGGCAGTAGGGTCAAAGATTCTACTCATTCGGTGATACGTGTTTTGTGTAACAACAGAGAGGTCACTCATAAAGCTATTGATTATCTCATCCTCTATATCATCTTTGAAACTCAGGGATTTTCCTATGGTTAGCACAGGCAAAGAACTTTCATCCTCAAGGTCCATCCATAAATAATTTTTGGGTTCCACACTGGGTGTAGCATGAGGATAAAGGGTAAGTTTTTTGGTATCATAACCATTAGAGATGGTCATTGAACCAGATCTACAACCAATGAAAGAATCAATTATAGCTAACCATGGTATTACTATAATTAGAGGATGACCCCCCAGATAGGTTTTAGGTTGCAATATGACAAAATCAACAGGATACTCCCATGAATCAACTGAAATAACTAGATCATTGATTACTCCTTCTGGTTTAATAGTAGAATGATCAGCTAACTCTAAAATAGTAGGAGTAGGTCAGACTTTCTTTCTTAGTTGCAACAATTGTGTCATCTCTATTGTTATAATGTTAATTGTTTCCCATAAATCAACTACACATCGAGAATAAATGTCTACCCAATTTTGACAGTGATTGTAGGGTTTCCTAGGTCGCCATATTTAATAGGTGGGGTTTTGCCTAATATCAGTTTAGAAAATTCTCCCATTTCTTGTATTGTGAGGGGGTCCCTAGGTTTCCTTCCAGAATTTTTGATATAGAGATCTCTCACAGACTTCACATAAATAGGGACATCCATAATCGCTTGCAATAGTGGAATTTTAACATGCAGATTTTGCAACTCTCCTAAGAGATTGAAAGATGGTAATTCCACAGTTTTGGTAATTTCCAATCTTTCAGGGAATGGGGGTTCTTCTAATTTTATGATAGGTTCGTCAATCTCCTCTGTATCAGTAGATTGTTTTCCCCCGGATTCCTTGTATGATTCTGAAGATGGAGCATATTCAATTATTGGCTCGACTATTCTCCCTGATCTTAATTTTATCTCATCACAAGGCATAGGGGTAATAGTCAGAGATGAAACATTGCGTATATCAATATTTTGAATGGACTTATTATTTGGATTTGGGTTAGGTTGCACAGGCATCTGAGGCCGTAAGGGAGGATTGTTTTGTGGGGCATTGGGAGGTAATTGCAGTTGTTATTGCTGGTACTTGGGTTGGAACTGTTATTGATAGGGGTTATATTGGTGAGGGTTTTGATAAGTAAGCTATTTTTTAGGGCCTCTCTAATATGGGTTCCATTTCCCAGGATGATTTTGTTGTTGGGGCATAGGTACCCATGCATTGGGATCCTGATAAGGAGGTGACATCTGATTTGGAGGGGGGGCATTCATCTGGCCATATTGAAGCTGAATGTTCACATTGTTCCAATAATTAACTGTTGCAGGAGAGAATTGAGGGTTTGTACCTTGACCTCGTGGCTTCCATTGTCTTTTCTGTGTTATTAGATAGACATCGCTTCCTCATTAGTCACCTGCATTGATTCTTTTACACCTGGTAAGGAGGGACATTGGTCAGTAGCATGATCTAATTCACAAATAAGACATACCTGGATACTGTTCAGTGGGAACTCCCTTAGTGGATGCTTGTTTCTATATTTCGAACAGAAAATGGACAATGCCAGATCTGATTCTACTTGTTTGACCTGCAGAGTGTCAATTTGTGAAGCAAAAGAGTTAATCATTTCTTTTTTGAAATCTTCTAACAAATTACCTATTTCTTCTCTTGTTTCCCCTCCATTGGCTGATTTCTATACCCTTGAAAAAGTGTTATCCATGGTAGCTGACTTATTCCTTGTATATCCTTGAGAGCATATTTTACAAAGATTTACAATGTCTTCATAGGATTCCTTAGATATATCTCCCTTTCCAAGCATATTCAACATATCTAAACAATCATCTCTAACTCCTTTTAGCAAAATAGTTTTCAGAATGTCCTTACTCACATCCGGATGTCCAAACCTTTGTAGATTATACTGGAGTCGCTCCACAAAATCTTCAAGGGTCTTTTCCTCCTTCTGAGACATCTTGAACAGTTCCTCTCTTCGTTCCCTCGTTCGACAGTAGTCTTGGTACTTGGTCAGGAAATGTTGCCTCATTTTTCCCCATGTTGAAACATTCTCTCCTACAAGGCTCATGAACCATATTAACGCATTACCCTTTAATGTAGCTGGAAAAAATTTAAGCTTCTACGCAGTGGTAGTGTAGTCATAGCTTCTACACAGAATATCAAATTCAAACAGAAACTCATCTAGATTCTCAATAGATAATCCATGGAAATTTGGCAAGGTTGAGAGAGGTATGTTCTTCATAGGAGCTATCGTCCATGTGGAAATATTAGTAATAGGAAAGACCAGGGTAGAGATAGTATTTTCATCATTACCTAATCTTCATTGTTCATTAGATCCTCATGGTGGAACTCTTCTTCATTATCTCCTTGATTTACCATACCTACTCTTTCTCTCCTTAAAAAATCAATACGAAAAGTGTCCCACTCCTCTTTAGTGACTATCTGTCTGTTGATCTGAAAAATATATTCAGTTTCTTCTGGATTTTCCCTGTTCCGAGCTACACTTGCTTGATCTTCAATATTCTCTAGTGTTGCGTGCTAACTTGTTGGTGACAAATCTTCAGCTTCAGCCCCTAATGAAAACATTGTTTCAAAATGGGGTAGTTATGATGACTGAGGAATATGTCTTTTTGGAGAATTTGTAGGGAGAAAGATAGATCCCGAAGAAGAATCTTCTCTGGCTATACTCTCATAAACAAAGGTTGGCCTTCCCAGTGCAGGACTCCTTCCACCACGTCCTCTGGAACTTGTAGGGTTAGTATTTTTGGGGATACGTCCTCTTGTTCCTCAATTCATGAAAACTACTCATTCCTAAGAAAATAAAACTAATGTTCTTACAAGAATCTATAATTATCTTCCCCGGCAACGACGCCAAAATGTTGTGCACTTTAATTATCTAAATAAATAGATAATTAAGGTGTTCAATATGAATTGTCAAACCCAGGGAAGTTTTGTTATTGTAATATAATTGTGCACAGTCTATGCTAGATTATGAAGAAAACACTAATCAAATTGTAGTAAGGTAAATTAACACTAAAATAAACAGAATTGAAAAGTTGAACACTAACACAAGTTGTTGACACCGTTGGAGTTCTAATCTATTGTTGTAGAATTGAAGTCACACTTGCATAATTGAAATCTAATTTCCAAGAGTAGAATTTGATGAGTGTATAAAAAACTTGGATTATCTAATCTATTCTAATTTTCTATATTACTCTTGCAGAAGGAAGTTATGTGCTAATTGTTGAAAGGAAGTCTACTTAATTGAAGAAAGGGAATTCACACTTCTATTTACTTTTTCTTGAAAACAAATATTTAATCTAATGCAAAAAAGGAATTAACTTTCAAAGAAATTCTCCAGCAGTATACAACAATTGATTCTAACTCTCATGAGACACACTGATGCGCATTAACAGGAAGGTACTCAACTGTAACAACAAATGTATTCTAGAAATGCATAAACAGATAAATCACAAAACTGTAAATAGTCAAAGCAGTTAATCTAAAACACACAATATAGGGGAGTTTGTGAGGAAGGTGGGCCCTTTCCTTCTCACTGAATCCACTCGAAAATACTACAATAAGTTTGATAAAATCAAATCACTTCTTTATTAAATCGCCAAAATGTTCAGATACAAAATGATTCACTTCACCATCTATTCCACAGCTAATATCCACTCCCCTAAATGGTTACAAAGCTCTATTATTTAAGGACAGATACATTCAGTTGAAATGGACTCAGAATAGCCTTGAGAATCAGAGATTCTCAAGCTGTTCGTATGATAGAAAAGATTTGTCATCATCACAAACTCTAGAAATGATCTTGATCACCAGATTGAGCCAAACGTGAGCCAAAACGTGTAACAACCTTGAGGATTGGTCTTCAGGATACGGATTTGAATGATATACCAGCTTCCAGGATCAGTGGGAATCTGTTGCAGCAGGTGTAACAACTTCCAAGAAAGGTGCACAATTGTTGTAGTCATGTAACAACATGAAGAACTGGCACACAACTGTAACAACTAGTGTAACAACAATGATCGTTCTTCAAGACTWAGCTATTTTTYTTTAATATAYACTTTTTGATCATTAKTTGAACATTCATGGATAAAATATGAAAAAYGCTACCAATCAAACATGTTAAGTAAATAAGAATACAAAAGAAAGATCAATGATTCATACCTTGGGAAAAGGTCTTAGCAAACATTATGTTAGGCATTTTAGCATAGAAATGATAAGGTTGAATGAACAAAAGATATAATGAAAAAGGGACACTTCTGGGTCCTAACATCTATCTGTGGATATTGTTAAATTTTCGAATTAATGTTGTGATGGAAATATCAATCCTTTATTTTCTATATGCATCTTATGTAATTATGTTGTGAATATTGCACATATGATTTTATTTTAAAACACCTGGTCCCCAATCTCATGTGTTTTTTTTCCTTGAATGTGAATGTAAATATTAAGTCTGGTCCCTTCTCAGACTTTGTCTTGTTTCATTTTATTTTCATGGAATTATAAGAACAAGAGGATTACCACCTCTCTAAAAATGTAGGAAGATTCATATCCTCATGGGGTTAACCTTAAGACCAAAAAAAAATCTTTTAGATCAACATTTTGGTGACCATACTGGGGAGAGAAAAAGGATGGTTTTCAAAGACCATAATTTATGACTCAACCTAACCCAAATCAACTAAACTTTCAATTTGGTCTTGGAAACCAACAGATCATATTACACCAATTGTATAATCTGGTAATAATAATAGCAAGGACTAGAGTAGAATTGTTAAATTCTTGGGAGACCCTTGCTCGTGAAGAAGAAAGATATATCGCAAGAAGACAAAGATAGAGGGTTTTAAACTGAGAAAAATACTAGAAACATATAGAGGACCAATAACAAGAAGTAGAAGAAAACAACTTCAAAATATTGAATTTGGAGAAAGTTCTTAAATTGAGAAAATAGAAATTCAAGAGATGGGTGATAGAGAAGAAAGAAGAAATGAAATTCCCGAGCATAGATAAAGACAAATAATCCCACAAAGAAGAACAAGGAAAATTCCCCTTAACATTTTTGGGGAACAACACCAGTTACCTACTCTTCCACAAGGAGTCGTACCCGTGTTTTCAAGAGATGGAATAATGGACCCAAGAAGAAATATGAATCAATTTTTATCTGTGTGAATTACATCTTATAGAACATGATGACATAATGGTGAGATTGTTCCTGCAAACATTGATAGGCCCATCTCATGAATGGTATATGTCTCTTCCAACCCAATTTATTACATCCTTTGATGATATAGAAACTATGTTTATGACCATGTATGCACCTCCAGTGGTGTACCACACATTATTGACTCAATTCACCCAAATCCACTTGAATAAAGGTGAAAGGATAAGATACTTTAATTTTCAATTTTCCAAAGAACTAAATCAAATTCCAAAATATCAAAGACCTAATGATCCAGTTACACTTGGTTGTTATAAGAATTCTATGCTAGAAAATATAAAGTATGATATCTAGGATGATCAAATAAAAAATTTAGATGGAGCTATGAACAGGGAAACCAAGATGGAAGAAATCGTGATAGAAAAAAATGTCAATCCTGAAATTATCCTTGGAAAAATACAAAGAGAAATTACTAACCTTACCATAGAAAATCAAGGATATTAAAGCTTAAGGAATGTTGAGAAACGAGGAGTTAGTGGAATATTTCAGGGTGTTAGCCCAGACATAATAAATTATCCATTCATATCCCAAGAAACCAAACAAAGAATTGAGATATCTTAGATGAACAGGAAAATTTAGAAAATGAAAAATGAACTGACAAGGCTAAGAAGAGATGGGAACTTTTTTCCTCCAGAATACCAAAACGTTAGAGTTCCTGCATAGGAACAAATAAGGGTTCCTACTCAGGAGTAAAGAGAAATAATTGATAAGAGGAATGGAGAACAAATACCAGGAGCACCTCATGATCCAAACCCAAATTCTCTTGAGTTGGATGAAATTGTTGTTGAAGAAAACTTTGAAGACCTTGACCTGGAGTCAAGCACTATGCAAGATGATAGCTTAGAATTAGTTAAGACTGATGAATTGGAACCATTTTACATTTTCAATGAACAAGATGAACTTGATATTTTGCAATAAAATGTTATACAAACAAGGGCATAAGTAAATAATTTCAAAGCAAAATAAGTTGCAGAAAAAGAGAAGATTGTTACATGATTTTTCCCCTGTGACATTGGTTCATGTCACAAGAGAGAAAGACCATATATAAAAGACATAACCCAACCATCACTCATGAAAATTCTATGAGAAGAATAAATACTTTAATGACACACACACACACACCTTGTATCATACATTTGATGTCGATCCTCACTCTCCACCTTCAATGTTTCTCTTGATATTCACTGGTATGAACCTGTAAAAGAAGACTAGATATATGTTGTAAGAAGGTATTTATAGATTCAAATCATACATATAATATGCAAATATTCCATCATATGAAGAAATTTAACATATATCAACAAACTGAAGTCAATTTACACATGTATGGGGGAAAGAGAACTATTTTATTGAAAATGGTAAATATGAGTGGTTACAACCTAACTCGAACCACCAACATTGCCTCAAAGCCAACCATCGAGTTTTCTCCAATGGTCCTTCAAGCATCAACTCAGCACGATGGTCCTTCTTCAGATGACCCAAAAGGGATAGGAATACACCCTATGGTCATATAAGGAAGAAAAAGGAGTATTGTAAAGCAAGTTCCAGAACAAGAGAATGCTACTCAATGGATGAAGGGATATAGGGAATCTTGCAGATTCAACAACATAAATTTGCACCTTGGATGCCTCCTCATATATTCCCTCAAAGGTTACTTTATACCATCCTCAAGGGGTTGAGGTGGTTGAATTCTATTGTTTATAGGCTCAAGGGAGTTTGAGAATGAGACCAACTGAAAAACCCGCCCAAAACTGCAGAATTATTTTATTTTTCACATTTTTTGAGGGAATCTGCATAATCACTCACATTAGACATTCATATTGGATTTCAAATCCAGTATTGTTTAGAAACAAGAATCACAATATCTGACCGCGTGTTGATTTTAGGGATCTTAACAAAGTCGGTATCAAGTATAGTTACCTATTACCAAATATGGAAATGCTTCTTCAACAAGTTACGTGTTCTGCACTAATGTCAATGTTAGATGGGTTTTCAGGGTACAATTGGGTTATTGTAGTTGAGGAGGATAGGCCAAAAAAAACATGTGTAACACCATGGGGAACTTATGCTTTTATTAGAATGTTATTTGTATTAAAAAATGTAAGTGCAGCTTTCCAAAGGACCATGGATCATGATTTTAAAGATTTTGTAAGAAACGTCATGGTTGATTATCAAGACAACTTAATAGTATACTCAAAATAAAGGGAGATACACCTCATACATCTTAGACATATCTTCAAGAAGGGTAGAATATATGGAATATCATTGAATCCAAATAAATGTTTATTTGTTGTAACAAAAGGAAAGTTGTTAGGCCATGTTGTAAGAAAGGAAAGGGTATACATCTATCCTGAAAGAATCAAATCTATAAATGATCTCAACCCCTCGATCTCAAAAAATGGAGTCCAATCTTTCTTTGGAAAGATAAATTTTGTTAGAATATTTATTCTGGATTATACTTCCATTGTTAAACCCATCAACAAGTTGTTAAATAAAGATCAAGAATTTGAGTGGACGCCGAAAATTCAAAAATCATTTACAGAAATTAAACTTACAATTATACCACCCACATTCTCCAGTTAAGATGCTTTTGAACCAACAACTCAAAGAAGGAATATGGGCTAATTGGTTGGCCAAGCTTCAAGAATATGACATATATATTAAACCATTAAAGGTTGTCATAGGACAAGGTTTATGTAAATTCTTGACATGAATTGAAGTTGTAAATACTTCTTCTTCTGATGGATTTAACATTGTAAATAAAGAAACAAGTTTGGAGAACTCTGAATGGTATAAGCATATTCTCTTTTATTTGAAATCAAGGAAATTTCCTTTAGTAACGTCTTCGAAGGAAAGAAGAGCTTTGAAAATGAAAACAAACAGTTATGTTCTAGTGTCTAGAGTATTATTTAGGTGAAATTTTGATGGTATACTATTAAGATGTTTGGATCACATCATAGCCATGGAAGTAATTCAAGAGTCTCACTAGGGAATTTGTGGGGGACATTTTTCACTGATAGTGACAAATCATAAAATCATCTTATTTGGTTTCTATTGGACAACAATATTTAAAGACTCCTATGACATTCGAAAATGAATTCCGTGCCAAACTTTCTCAGGAAAATGAAAAGGGTCTCTTTTCCCTTACAAACATCTATGGTAGAGAAACCATTTATTCAATGGGGCTTAGATGTAATTGGTCCAATCAATCCTAAATCTAGCAAAGGACAGTCATATATTGTTACAACAACTGATTATTTTACAAAATGACAAGAAGCGACAACTTTAAGAAGTGCAAATTCTGACCACTTGATCCACTTTATCAAAGAAGGCATATTATCCAGATTTGGTGTGCATGAAAAATTCATAACCAACAATGGTTCAATATTTATTGAATCTAAATTCACAAATTTGCCCAATCTTCTAATTACTACACTCAAGGAAATGGCATGGAAGAATAAAAAAACAAGACATTGATTCATATTATGAAGAAAACTATTGAGGCTAACCACAAGAATTGGCATATTAAATTGATAGATGCACTTTGGGGTAGACGACTTACTCCTAAAATGGGAACTAGACATTCTCCTTTTGTTTTGGTATATTGGAAAGAATCAAGAGTACCCTTGCATATGGAACTGAATTCATTAGCGTTGGTTGTTAATGATGAAGATGAGAAACAATCACCAATGCAAAGGAGACATAATGAATTTATACAACTAGAAGAACAAAGAGAGTAGGCAATATTAGCAATGAAAAAGAGGTAAGAAACAATAAAAAAGTATTTTGATAAAAGTATGACTTCAAAGAATTTCCAAAAAGATATTTTTTCTCTAGAACAAAGAAAAAGAGAAGCCATCGCCCCACACAAAATTTGAAGCTCCCTAGATTGGCCCATATAAAATTGAAAAAATAATTGGTCATAATTCATACCTCCTCAGAGACATGAAGGGTACAATTCAGCCAATGCCTGTTAATGGGAAACATCTGAAGCATTTTTTCTGTTGATTCCCCATTAGTAAAACAAACCTTGTACATAGACTTTCTTGTTTTCTATCCATTTTAGTTTTTTTTTGCCTATTCTTGACTCCATGGCCTAATGGAACATGATTTTGGGTTCTCAACAACCCGTAGGTGGTCACTGTCCCACAGTTGGAGCGAGATGTTGATCCAAATTTTCGATCAGTTAGTGCTCTCCATTTTAGTCACCCATAGGATGTTTCTTACACTTTTCCTTTCTTTTTTTCTTTAATTTTATTCTCTTACATAAAAAAAATCCAAGAACTTAGTCATATATTGAATGATGTGGAGCAAGAAACCACAAACCTCAAATACACATATTTGTAAGTCCTTCATGTTGATGGTCTTCCTTCCCACTGATTGAAACTTATTATTTTTTACTGCTCACTCCCTTCAAATTAATTTTCATCCTTTGTGTTTAGTCATTTTCTGAAAATGAGAATGTAGAGTTGTACAACAAATGTTAAAACTTTTTGACTTACCCTGGTCTGCAACCCTGCACTCACCAAAACATTTTTTCCTTTTTTCCTTTTTCCTTTTCCACTTTCTTTTGGTACTTAGTCAAATTAAATAAATGTAGATGCATAGCTACATACCATCCATTAACTTTTTCTTAGGTCTTTACGTCCACAAGTCCACATCTCCCTTAAACACTTAACCATATTTGCAATCCCAATGAAGACCTTGTCATTCTCTACGAAGTGTGCTCATAAACATTTAGGTCCGCAACCCCACATCTCTGCATTTTCGTCTCACACATTTTGTACTTCCCATATATCATTTCGCACTTTCATACTTAACACTTTCCATCTGTCATACCATCACATCACCAATTCTCATCATATTTATTACCCCTTCCACATCATCTGCCACTCGTAAAATCATAATGTCATTATTAATGCATAATACCTGATTAAAGTTCGTAATAAATCCAAATCCCATGACAACTAATGACATTTAAATCATAAGCTACAACTGATTGAGTTACCAAGGCACTACATGGTGGGATTTAATAAAATAAAAATGTCAACCTGTATGTATCGACATTAGCACCACCTTTGTAAAAAGCAGAAAATATGTCAAGTAAGAAGAAGGAAGTGTTGCCCGCAGGGGTGTAGACCGATTGGAAAGTGTCGTGTAAATGGAAGGAAATATGTAAAAAGAGGTCTCAAGGTTGATTCTCACCCCGATTTACTCAGAGGGCGTGCTTGCGGGTTGTGCGTTTCTCCCTAGGGGTTATAAGGCAGCAGGCAGGATTTGACCCTGTGTCACGCGAGTACGATACTGTTGTTGTTACCGATTCCCCTAGTTACAAAAAAAAAAAAAAAGAATAAGAAGGAAGTGTTTTGTGGAGATACACTAAATACACTAGGTCATGAAGATCAACATTTCCAGTGGTCCAGGGCATATAAATTCTACAAGTCTCTTTATCCAGTTGATAAGAAGATGAACCTAATATGGACCTCAGGAATAACATTAGCAGGTTGTGTTCTAGAGGAAACTGACATGAAAGAAGTTGTTCAATCGTGCATAGATAATTTTTGTCTCTAAATGAAGAATAATTCAAATGCAAGGTCATCAACCCATTTCTCTAGCTCCTTCAACATTTTCTAAAATTCTACGACTCCCTACACCAACTATGTGGATCAAGAGAGAGGAAGTTGATGAATTTCTGAAGCATCACAAGGGAGGAAGCAGGCTATTGAGAAATCATTTGGAAGATCCAACTTGTAACCTTGGTACTTCCAAAATCGAGGTAAATTCTCTAAATACCGTACATAGAGTTTTATTGGCTATTTTCCCACATTCCCGATTTAGAATCTACCATGTTTATATAAAGAAATGTTATATATGTTGTGCATTATTCCTTGCATGAAAAAGATAGATCATCAATTGGGGGTATCTCATTTCAAGTGAAATTTCCTTCAAGATAAATAACCACAAACGACTCAAAAGTTCTATATGACTTATTACCTCATTTTCTCCATTACTTATGGCCATGTCTTTTAAGATTTTCCTTCGGAAAAACATCTGGATTTTAAGTTAGAACTAGTCTACACATGGTATTCAATTTTGAATAGACATAAAGCCCAATACAATTTCTACCCAGTTCACAATATTTTCGTCTCATTATTCTAAAAGTTAATATTTTCATAAAACACATCAAGGTTATCCTTGGAAGCAACTTCCTTTCTCATCGGAAAAAGAATTTAAGAGTTATCTGAAGAATTCATTGTAATTAGAATATTTGGAAGTAAGGATAAGACTTTTCTTTTACCATTCTATACATTAGATGAACTCTTTGTTGGAGAAGTATTCATACAATACAAGACTTAGGATCACTTCTTCCATGACAAGAGGAAATGACAATTCATACCCCTACCATGGAAAATTGGGAATTGCATTGTTAAAAACATAACTCACCTTAATGAATTGGTGGGACATCATGAACAGATTGGTTTGAAGGAAGCAGAATTTGTTGAAGGTCTTGACCCATAAAACAAATTTACTATACATGTGCACTTAGTTGGGTACTCTTCACACTTCATTAGAATTGAACAATTTCAAGAGGGTGGCTGAGATAACTTGGATCTCTAGTTATTAGCGGCCTACTAAAATTTAAATGACACAGGAGAAGTAAATAGTACAAATGGACACAAACAATGTGGCAAAGAAACAACAAATCAAAACCCCAATTCAATAAAAACATCTCAAATAAGCACTCCATCGAGAATGAAGAGTAGAATCAATGGAATGGATACTAGAAAAAAAATAGTTGGAGGCTTAGATGATGGTGGAGATAAAGACCCACCAAAGAAAATCCTTGAGAAAACACATATTGCATACACTCCTGTAAAAATAAAAAGAAACATATCATCAGTGGAAATAAACGCACTAGAAGTCCAGGAAAGTCCCCATACAATGGACATGGATGAGCTCATTGAAGAACCCAACTGGTCTATGCAGAGGTTGTTAGAAACAAGAGAAATTGCAAATGCTATGATGACCCATGAACTTGAAATATTTGAAGTGGAGTCTGTCACTTTGCACCATGAAACATACAATCGTGAAACAAGTAAACTTTTATTTGAAAAATTCAATACCAAAAATAAAAAATCATCAGAACAATGGAAATCTTCGATTGACTTGGATGGAGTAGCACCATCCAAAATTGCATACTTTCATGGAGCTACTGAAGATGAATTGAGACAATCAATCGATAAAATGGAAAAAGAGAATTCATATTTAAAGAAAACGATAAAAGAGTTAGAATTTTCTTTGGTACCAAGACCATTGTTTCCAAAACCTTTGAGTTCTATTCAACCTATACTTGAATTGGAGGATATCCAAGAAATAAGTAGAAAATACATGGGATCATCAAGTTTATTGCAGGCTCTAAGAAAATATTTTGGTAATGCAATACTAAAAGGGATTGATATAACTCAAGAGATTCAAGAGCTTTCCCAAAGTATTGCTATCTTTTCCTCCATAATAGAAAATTTCAAAGAGTACTTGCAGAAAGATTTGGAAAATGATGAAGGATTTTTCAAGGAAATTGTAAACACCTTTTTAGCTAAAGCTTAAATGAATCATGGAGAAAGGAACAAAAAATTCCCCCGCCTTATCATATGAAGCATATTAATGCATGTTTGATAAGGAGAATTAAAGATTTAAGAAAAATGATAACTGAAACTGAGGCCCTAAGAAATAAAAAGGGTGATTTATTTCTTAAAATTTTTAGTCTTAATAAGGAATTAGATGGTCCCAATTTATTGATGGATACCATCATCTTA
>ML779625.1:428772-445839 GCA_009831015.1 Picea engelmannii | reverse complement strand
AAACCTTGTACATAGACTTTCTTGTTTTCTATCCATTTTAGTTTTTTTTTGCCTATTCTTGACTCCATGGCCTAATGGAACATGATTTTGGGTTCTCAACAACCCGTAGGTGGTCACTGTCCCACAGTTGGAGCGAGATGTTGATCCAAATTTTCGATCAGTTAGTGCTCTCCATTTTAGTCACCCATAGGATGTTTCTTACACTTTTCCTTTCTTTTTTTCTTTAATTTTATTCTCTTACATAAAAAAAATCCAAGAACTTAGTCATATATTGAATGATGTGGAGCAAGAAACCACAAACCTCAAATACACATATTTGTAAGTCCTTCATGTTGATGGTCTTCCTTCCCACTGATTGAAACTTATTATTTTTTACTGCTCACTCCCTTCAAATTAATTTTCATCCTTTGTGTTTAGTCATTTTCTGAAAATGAGAATGTAGAGTTGTACAACAAATGTTAAAACTTTTTGACTTACCCTGGTCTGCAACCCTGCACTCACCAAAACATTTTTTCCTTTTTTCCTTTTTCCTTTTCCACTTTCTTTTGGTACTTAGTCAAATTAAATAAATGTAGATGCATAGCTACATACCATCCATTAACTTTTTCTTAGGTCTTTACGTCCACAAGTCCACATCTCCCTTAAACACTTAACCATATTTGCAATCCCAATGAAGACCTTGTCATTCTCTACGAAGTGTGCTCATAAACATTTAGGTCCGCAACCCCACATCTCTGCATTTTCGTCTCACACATTTTGTACTTCCCATATATCATTTCGCACTTTCATACTTAACACTTTCCATCTGTCATACCATCACATCACCAATTCTCATCATATTTATTACCCCTTCCACATCATCTGCCACTCGTAAAATCATAATGTCATTATTAATGCATAATACCTGATTAAAGTTCGTAATAAATCCAAATCCCATGACAACTAATGACATTTAAATCATAAGCTACAACTGATTGAGTTACCAAGGCACTACATGGTGGGATTTAATAAAATAAAAATGTCAACCTGTATGTATCGACATTAGCACCACCTTTGTAAAAAGCAGAAAATATGTCAAGTAAGAAGAAGGAAGTGTTGCCCGCAGGGGTGTAGACCGATTGGAAAGTGTCGTGTAAATGGAAGGAAATATGTAAAAAGAGGTCTCAAGGTTGATTCTCACCCCGATTTACTCAGAGGGCGTGCTTGCGGGTTGTGCGTTTCTCCCTAGGGGTTATAAGGCAGCAGGCAGGATTTGACCCTGTGTCACGCGAGTACGATACTGTTGTTGTTACCGATTCCCCTAGTTACAAAAAAAAAAAAAAAGAATAAGAAGGAAGTGTTTTGTGGAGATACACTAAATACACTAGGTCATGAAGATCAACATTTCCAGTGGTCCAGGGCATATAAATTCTACAAGTCTCTTTATCCAGTTGATAAGAAGATGAACCTAATATGGACCTCAGGAATAACATTAGCAGGTTGTGTTCTAGAGGAAACTGACATGAAAGAAGTTGTTCAATCGTGCATAGATAATTTTTGTCTCTAAATGAAGAATAATTCAAATGCAAGGTCATCAACCCATTTCTCTAGCTCCTTCAACATTTTCTAAAATTCTACGACTCCCTACACCAACTATGTGGATCAAGAGAGAGGAAGTTGATGAATTTCTGAAGCATCACAAGGGAGGAAGCAGGCTATTGAGAAATCATTTGGAAGATCCAACTTGTAACCTTGGTACTTCCAAAATCGAGGTAAATTCTCTAAATACCGTACATAGAGTTTTATTGGCTATTTTCCCACATTCCCGATTTAGAATCTACCATGTTTATATAAAGAAATGTTATATATGTTGTGCATTATTCCTTGCATGAAAAAGATAGATCATCAATTGGGGGTATCTCATTTCAAGTGAAATTTCCTTCAAGATAAATAACCACAAACGACTCAAAAGTTCTATATGACTTATTACCTCATTTTCTCCATTACTTATGGCCATGTCTTTTAAGATTTTCCTTCGGAAAAACATCTGGATTTTAAGTTAGAACTAGTCTACACATGGTATTCAATTTTGAATAGACATAAAGCCCAATACAATTTCTACCCAGTTCACAATATTTTCGTCTCATTATTCTAAAAGTTAATATTTTCATAAAACACATCAAGGTTATCCTTGGAAGCAACTTCCTTTCTCATCGGAAAAAGAATTTAAGAGTTATCTGAAGAATTCATTGTAATTAGAATATTTGGAAGTAAGGATAAGACTTTTCTTTTACCATTCTATACATTAGATGAACTCTTTGTTGGAGAAGTATTCATACAATACAAGACTTAGGATCACTTCTTCCATGACAAGAGGAAATGACAATTCATACCCCTACCATGGAAAATTGGGAATTGCATTGTTAAAAACATAACTCACCTTAATGAATTGGTGGGACATCATGAACAGATTGGTTTGAAGGAAGCAGAATTTGTTGAAGGTCTTGACCCATAAAACAAATTTACTATACATGTGCACTTAGTTGGGTACTCTTCACACTTCATTAGAATTGAACAATTTCAAGAGGGTGGCTGAGATAACTTGGATCTCTAGTTATTAGCGGCCTACTAAAATTTAAATGACACAGGAGAAGTAAATAGTACAAATGGACACAAACAATGTGGCAAAGAAACAACAAATCAAAACCCCAATTCAATAAAAACATCTCAAATAAGCACTCCATCGAGAATGAAGAGTAGAATCAATGGAATGGATACTAGAAAAAAAATAGTTGGAGGCTTAGATGATGGTGGAGATAAAGACCCACCAAAGAAAATCCTTGAGAAAACACATATTGCATACACTCCTGTAAAAATAAAAAGAAACATATCATCAGTGGAAATAAACGCACTAGAAGTCCAGGAAAGTCCCCATACAATGGACATGGATGAGCTCATTGAAGAACCCAACTGGTCTATGCAGAGGTTGTTAGAAACAAGAGAAATTGCAAATGCTATGATGACCCATGAACTTGAAATATTTGAAGTGGAGTCTGTCACTTTGCACCATGAAACATACAATCGTGAAACAAGTAAACTTTTATTTGAAAAATTCAATACCAAAAATAAAAAATCATCAGAACAATGGAAATCTTCGATTGACTTGGATGGAGTAGCACCATCCAAAATTGCATACTTTCATGGAGCTACTGAAGATGAATTGAGACAATCAATCGATAAAATGGAAAAAGAGAATTCATATTTAAAGAAAACGATAAAAGAGTTAGAATTTTCTTTGGTACCAAGACCATTGTTTCCAAAACCTTTGAGTTCTATTCAACCTATACTTGAATTGGAGGATATCCAAGAAATAAGTAGAAAATACATGGGATCATCAAGTTTATTGCAGGCTCTAAGAAAATATTTTGGTAATGCAATACTAAAAGGGATTGATATAACTCAAGAGATTCAAGAGCTTTCCCAAAGTATTGCTATCTTTTCCTCCATAATAGAAAATTTCAAAGAGTACTTGCAGAAAGATTTGGAAAATGATGAAGGATTTTTCAAGGAAATTGTAAACACCTTTTTAGCTAAAGCTTAAATGAATCATGGAGAAAGGAACAAAAAATTCCCCCGCCTTATCATATGAAGCATATTAATGCATGTTTGATAAGGAGAATTAAAGATTTAAGAAAAATGATAACTGAAACTGAGGCCCTAAGAAATAAAAAGGGTGATTTATTTCTTAAAATTTTTAGTCTTAATAAGGAATTAGATGGTCCCAATTTATTGATGGATACCATCATCTTAACCAAGGAATATTTAACGGGACAACTTAATGCACTAAAAATTGCTTGGGCTAATGAATTTACCGAAACTTGTAATATCCTGCTCTGGTGCACTGAGAAAACTTATTCTTTGAGGACACTTGCTTGCAAGTGATCCAGATTTTTATGCTATTAAAACTTTTGATTTTGATTATGAGGCGTTATGGGTTAATGACATGTTGTTTTACTACATTGACATAGACAGGTGCTATTGACTCGGTTTTACTGAGCATGGAGGGTTTTGACCTTGAGGATGCAGAGGCATCGATGGAACCCCTTGGACTTTGGATCGAGTCAGGGAGTGTACCATTGGGGTTTGATTTTTTTACTGTGATATTAGTGCATCTGATTAGATGGTATGATATGGATATTTTTTGACATGATTTGTTGATGATGCAGGCTGACGATAGCTTGCCGACTAGACTCACATATGGAGTAAAGGGGTCACACATGACTACCAGAGATGTTGAGGGAGAGGTGTGGAAAACAGACCTGCCACAACCTACTAGCACGCCCACCGTGGCTCAAACTGTAGGTTAACGATTACCTAGTTTGAGAGGACCCACGATGCTGTGAGGGTAGACTGCGACAGTCTCTCATGATGATTCTAAGGGGCATGCAATAAGGCGGGGGACTTATTTCTTAGAATCCCTTAGTCTCCCACAAGTTCACCTGGAGGAGTGTTGATTCCAGGGGTTATTGAGGTCTACCAAATCAGTCAAGATGCGAGTGGCACCCTTGGAGCACATAGTGCATCTTGAAGGGAACGTCGCATAAGGAACAAATGAGGCGAGTGGCACCCTTGGAGCACCTAGTGCGTCCTGAAGGGCACATCGCATTGTTGATGATAGAGGGATGAACCTAGATGGCCCTAAGACAAAAAACATGTTAAGTAATTTTAAAACGATTTCCCTGATTAAATGTCTCCAAGTACGAAATTTAAGGCCTAAGTCTAAATTACGCTAGTGGTAGAACCTTGTCTTATGAAAGAATAAAAGATAATAATAATAATAACAATAATAACTTAAATAATAATTTTGACCTTCGTTAAATCTTGTAAAGTGAAGGGAGTAAGAAATTAAGTTATTCATAAAAATAGAATCTATGGTAATAAATGTAAAAAGGGGAATTAATTATTTTATCTTTTTGATAATTTAAAAAAAAAATACTAATTAAATGATAAAAGGAAAAGGGGTTAAATTCCACACTTGCCTTTTTGAGTTCTAAGTAAAAAGGGGAAAGGGGGAAAATCAAAAAAGGGGAAACTAGGGAAAAGAGGTAACATAAGAAGGGAAAAAGGGGAACTTAAGGGAAAAAGCGGAAAGTCAACTTAGTAAAGAATCTACCATTTAAGAGCTTCTAATTTTAAACTGAATTAGCAATTTAATAAAAGGGAAAGCTATTAAAACCTGTAAGAGAATTTGGGGACACCTAGGAGTGATTCTAGGAGTAACTATAGGTGGGTGAGGGAAATAAAGATAATTACTTAATTAAAGAAATTAATTAATGGAGGATTGTAGGGGATGAGGGACACTTGTATGGAGAGGAATTTTGGGAATTTATTTTTAAAAATTTAATTAAATGAGATTTTAGGAAAGAAAGGAAGTTAGAAACTCTATAAAAAAGGGGGAGGAGAAGGAGGAAGGATCATCTTCTGTTTGCATAACATTACGCTGCAGAAATATCAACTTGTGGGAGTTGGGATACCCATCTCGGAGAGGAGTGGTAGCTCGACTTTGCAAGGCTAGCTGGGAGCTAGACAAAACCTCTGGATAGCGTGTGTGGCCCCTTTGCGGCTTGGGGGGCTAAGGGGGAAGAAGAGTACCCCTAGCATTGGCTGGGAGGTACCAGTGAAGTCTCGACGGTCGGCGAGCGGGAGTTGCACAGAGCGTGTGGGACGTCATTTGGAGTGGGTGATTAGGCAACGGTACGCTCTTCATTTCTGTTTGGTAGGTGGTATTATGAATTTTTCACAGAATTTAAGTGTAATGGCGTGATTATTTGTGACTGTAATTGGTTTCGTTGGCACATGAAATCCGTCCCTCTACCCTTCTCGATTTTTGTGACTAGATTTATATGTCTGAATCAATTCCTGAATTTATACGTCTGAGTCACTTTCTGAAATTATATGTCTGATTCAATTTCTGAATTTATATGTGGGAATAAATAGGTTTTGAAGTGAACGCTATAGTAGTATTTGTTTACCACCATAAACAATCCATGTATATGGAACAGAAGATTCCATTTTCCTTATGAATGCTATGAACCTTTGTTATTTGTATCAAATTGTTTCAACCTTAAACGTGTCTGGAACCAAGGTTTGGCCATCGCACCAGATAGAAGACTGTCCGTAGTGTAACGCTATTATTACACATAGTTCACAGGCCACGTAATAACTTGGAAGAGTGAATACTCTAACATTCGATTGCAGATTTGTTGGGTTTCAAAATGTCATTTTGTATGTACATCTAACCACTTTCTAGATGTATTTAACCATAAGTTATGAG
This sequence comes from Picea engelmannii, assembly GCA_009831015.1. Lineage (NCBI taxonomy): Eukaryota > Viridiplantae > Streptophyta > Pinopsida > Pinales > Pinaceae > Picea > Picea engelmannii. The sequence continues at coordinate 439,526 of ML779625.1, read as the reverse complement.
GTTTCCCTTACATTTCTATCAATTAGTTGATTTTGAATGCTATTATTGCTAGTCGTTGCAGAATTTAATGTTACACTTCTAGAAAACATTGTAACTAAACCATTGCTTAAGGAATTGCAATTTGGAAATTAAAATTGTTAAATGCCCACAATCATTCAATTCAATGTTGAATTCTTCACTTCGCTGCAAACATCTATCTCCCATGCGAATATTTAATGGTATTGATTGTTGTGGTTTTGGTTTCATTTTGTGAACATTATTTATTGTTCCCTATCTGCGTTGAACCAGGTAAATGACTGAGTGATATTTTCCCTATGTTTTTAATGTTTAATGACCACCGTTTTTGTTTAAGAACACTACCTAAGTTGGCTGCTTGTACCCACAATTTTTGGGCTTTAAAACGATTTCCTGAGCATGCTGTTGCACCCACGAATTTAGCCTTTCAATTCATCTGGATTCTTGCTGTGATTCGACCACTTTTGCCCTCTGGTATGACAACATTTTCACTGTTTGAAGATTTCGATTTTTCCCTCTGGTAGGACAACATTTTCACTGTTTGAAGATTTCGATTTTTCCCTCTGGTATGACAACATTTTTACTATTTGAAGATTTTGATTTGGCCCTCTGGTATGACAACGTTTTACTGTTTAAAGATCTCAATTTTGCCTCTGGGATGACAACGACTTGCCTTGTTTAGAAGCTTGTTATCAAGACGTCAGTGAATCCCTTTTTCCTGCATTTATCTTGGTTGGCGTGTTTACTTAGCCTCCATTTGCTCATGTTTTAGAATTCGTTTTGCTGGTGCCCAACAGTGGGCAATTTGAAATCCATTTTTCCAATGTATTAGACAGCGATTTCGTTGCTTGTGCCTGGTAGTGAGCGATACTGTAATTCCCTTTTTCTATTTAGAAAGAAGACTGCATTGTTGGCATGCCCACACTTTTTTCCTTCAATTGTGGATTGTGTACGTTGAATGGCCATGAGTGTGCATAACCACTGACTGCGCCTCCTAACCTGGAAGAACAATAAATTTAGCGTTGATGTTCTTCTGCATTAACATTTATTGTTCCTGGTTAGGTTAATGATAGCTTCCATTGCATTGGGTGGCTCTAAAGGGCATTAAATCCTTAACTGCATTATAGCAGAAAATTTTTCATTGAATAAGACTAGAATTGGTTCTCGTTTGTAATCGCATAACAACTTTAAAATTTGCATTTGAAATGGACAACAGTCGCTTGTATAATTCAGTCCACCTTTGAAATTAATCGCCTGCAAATTTTTAGATTTATATTTACTGATGAACAACTAACGTAATGGTTATCACCTTTAGTGTACAACCTATGATATATTTCCTTGCACCAAAAAGTAATTGGGTTTTCTTTTTATTAATTAATGATGTCCCATTCTTCGTTTTAACTTAATTAATAATATATTTTATTTAACTTTTATTATTCTATCAGGTTATGTGGTGTATCGAAAGTGTACATGAACTATCATAGTTTAGATTCTTTCAGAGTGAATGAAGTGTATGGATGTTATAGAATTTCTATTTAGATATATTTATATGTTTATGAAATGGTTTAAGTTTTTCTTTTATGATTATTATATTTAGAGTAATGAAGTGTTCTTTTATTAATAATAATAATAATAACGATTATTATTATTGTCATTATTGTGTGTGGAATGAGGAATTTTTGCGTAAAGATTGTTAAGATGTACATAATCTATTCTTTCGATATTGTTATAGATATCTACATAGTTATTAGATATTGATTTTAAAATAGAATACTCATATCAATTATAATATTTTAAGGCAAAATGATTAGATGGTACTCTGAAGACACTTTTAATTTAAAATTGCGCAAATGAATTTGTTTTAAGGATAATTTAGATTGTACCTTAATGTCTTATTTCTTATAGACGTACTATGTGGGCTCGTGATAGATGATTAAAATAGACTGCATTTATTGACTAGCTTGACTCGATGATTAATCGGGATGACGCGAAGTCATTTTAGCTCGCGCTTCCTATTAAGGGTGTGGTTGTTCATTTAATTAATATTGAACTTGGTTGTAGACATTTAATGTGCTTGGTCTGCTTGTGTCGGGTGGGATGTAGATACCTCTTGGTTCCTCAAAACAGTCGCCAGCCCTGAGATCTTAAATGGTCAAAATCGATGGGAACCTGGGCTTGAGCATTGCTTATGTGTCCTGGAGGTCCTAACCATTGCAGGGTAGGACGGGAGAGTAGTCATTCTTATTTTGTCAGTGATTGTCGTCCATTGCTTCCAGTTTTTTATGTGCTTCTTAGGTCGTTATGTTGTTGTCACGTAAGTTGCATGCATCATGTTCATCGTCATGTGGCATCGTTGAGTATAATGTCTTTATTACCCTTGTACACATGCACACACAAAAAAAAAATTGCACTTGTTATGAGAGGTTGTTGTCGTAACTAAAATAGCAGGGTTGTTACAAAACTATAGAATTTTCTGACGATGAAGTGGAAAAATGGTTAGTTCAGTACATCAACAGAAATGATGAAGTGGATGACACATTGCATCAATCAAAGATGGATCTAAGGGATTTTGAAAATCAATTATTTGAGATTAAAACTAAACATGGAATTATCGTGGCACCTTTAAGAGAGTACGTTGAGGAATGGTTGACAAAGGCATTGATCAAAATTACTGAACCGGAAAATCAAGAAACAATTACAACAATTATGCCACCTCAACCACAACATGTACCTATAAAGGATCCATCTGTAAGAAAGTAAAGGCTACAATATCTCTCCATCATAGTGAGTTGAACATTGACTTTCCCTTTCAGTTTACTTACGCTACAATCATTTGTCATCTTGCCTTTATCTTCTCGATATTTCGTGGGATCTAGGTTGATTCTTGATTGTCCTTCTTTTATATTCTAGGTTCTCCAAGATAGTGCTTTAGATGTATTGGAATGGTTCTCCAAGTGAAAAAATGCTAAAAAATAGAAGAACGCAGAGGTCATTTGATGCATATAGTGACACGAGTTCAAGATCTTGATCTATAATGGGAGTGGGTGTTCATAAGTTCTCTAATACCATATTTGATAAACAAATCATTTCTACATAGGTCAAACACTTTAAGGAAACCAAACACACAAACAAATCAAAGATCACTACACTAGTGTATTACATGGTTAAAACCCTCAAAGAGGGAAATCATACATGGGCCCAACCAATGTGACCTCTTGAGGCAATATATTAATGCAAAAGAAAAATAATTTACATATGAGTTTCTCACAATCGATCATCAACAAATGACCCTCCACGCTCTTTAGATATGGATCATGGACCAATAAGGTGCTACTCCATGGTTCAATAGATGTTAATATTGAGGAGAAAACAAACCAACAAATGACTCTATGTCTAGAACATAATCATGACCATCGAATTAGATAATTACAATGCATACTAAAGAAACACACTTTACCCAAAGAAACACTATACCAAGTTGATATTAATGAACTCCTAAATGTCTAAATATCCTAACAATGAAATACTCATTTTTTAATGCAATAGACACCAAGATATTTCCAATTAACAATTGGATGTATCATTCCATTAATGTTTCATGTACCTTAATTAATCATTAGTCATTTAATGATGAAGTGAAAACTAAGCCTATGCTAAAATAAATTTAATTTTTGTTTTCATAACTACATATCTCGATTTCATTAAGTCTAAATGACCCAAAAAAACATCTAGGTAGAATATTTCAACACTCAAAATCACACCCTAGTGGACACCTAAAATTGTGCATTAAATGTTTTGCAGGTTAAATGGTTGATTACGTGTGGATAACCTTTTCACTAGAATTTTATTTTCCTTTCATGTCCCTCATCCCTATTGCATAGGATTTTATGTGTATGATTGAATTCATTGAAATCTCACTCCATGAATCAGGTTTTAATATGTAAAAGAGGCCTCCAAGCACTCGAGACACCTATGGGGAAGTTTTAGCCAAATTTGAAATTCTTTTGCAAGGCTTCCAATGATTATGAATGCATATAATATGTTTAGAAAAAAGTTTGAAAATAATGTCTATGCATGTGACTTCGATAGTATTCTTGATTTCATGATTTAACACATCATTCCTACCATGCTCAGAGCTATGTTGCATGATAATGGTATTTTGTTTTTACACACAATTTGACATCATCATGATATGATTTAAAACCTTATTCGTGACCACTTCAGGTCATTGTCATGTGCAAATGCATCTAAGACCATGATCACTTAATAGTTGTCATTGTCACGTGCAAATGCATCTAAGATCGTGATCACTTAATAGTTGGTTTCCTTGCCATTTATACAATCCCATATTAATCGATACAATGATGCCTTGCATTTGTGGTTGAATATGACCAATGCAATGGGATAAAATATATGTGCATAAGACCAAAAAACAAATCAAAATTCAAAATGGCAAAATCAATGAACCATTCACAAGGAAAACATAAGCCAAACACTTTCATGCATGAGCATATCCATATCAAAATCAAGTGGCATGAAATCATACATGTATTAAGATTATTGAATAACACGTATAAGAAAGCACAAAATCATTTACATGGAATACATTCATATTAAAGAATGTCTTGTAACAAAAGCAATCCCAATATGGAAAATGATTGGTGAGAAAGGAAATCATMATAAAAAAMCATTATTCATTATTAGTATGTAGATGGAGAAARGATTTTTGATAATGAGGTTGGAAAATGTTCAAAATCTAAGAAAAAAAAAAGGAGGGATAGCCAAGAACACACAACAACATGGGTTTRTTGAAGCCTCAACAAATGGTAATACATCGAGAGAAACCGATTATTTTTGTAGGAAACCTCTAAGCTATAATCTAAAAGTAGGGAAACTTTATTCACTTTTCATGGAAGTTTGAATTTTTMATTAATTAGGTCCTTGTAGAACTATTCTTTGCAARGGAATCAATGATTCCTCTAGCATATTGGATTGGTCAACTCATTAACTATAGCCTACTCATTCATATAAGCCAACAACATTGTATGTAAAGATAACATTTTTCTTCATTGTCTAGCCCACCTAACAAGTGATTGGTCAACTCATTAACTATACTAACTATACTAGAAGAAMAAGTGATGAAGTTGRTTCTCCTTTAAACAAATATCCATGATCCTAACTTAGGTCATGATCATAKGRATTATTAAAATTAGATGTAATAGAATTTAGTTAGTCATGATTTTTAATATCCCTCGTTGTTTCTCTAGTTCCCACGAGTGTCCATAGCCCTTATTGAGTCACCCTAGAATTACAAAATTTTCTCCAGTACTAGTGAGCATCCATAGACCCAGTGGATATATCTACATGTCTCTTTAATTTGCAATACTTCATTTCCCAATCATGTACTATTGATACATTTATTGGGTAATCAATGGAGGGGGAAGAAGTATCTCTTTACAATATACTAGGGTTAACTATCTACTCTTGGGATATAATTATCTTGGTACACCTGAGTATTAAGAGTATTCCCATTATACTTTATCAAACTTGGACATTTGATGCTTTCACCATTCACATGACTAGCTAACTTTTGGTGTAGTGAATGGGTTTCCCAATGAGATGACATTTCAACCAAAACTCATACTTGAATCATCAAAGGAAAACACTTTACCAATATTTGGAAAAATCACTAGTAGAGGTAGAACACTTTACCAATATTTGGACAAACCAAGGTTGAAGTGAAAACAATGATATATTTAATTTTCTCAAAAACATTTCTCATCCCATTTCTTATTGAAGGACTAAATTTCTTTAATAATATTTTGCATGGGTTCTAGTTAATCATAAATATTTCATGGCTTCCATTGAAAGGGATTAGTTCATGCATTTGGAGGTATTTCATGTTGTGTAAATTGTTGGACAACTGAGAGGGGGGTGGGGTGAATCAGTTGTTACCGTGCTTAAACAATTATGCTTCTTTTAAACTCTTTGCAGAAACACTGAATGATGTTCACAATAATGCAGGGAAATAAATAATGGCACTTTCAACATCATTCACATATATGAGAAACACAGTGACAGATATTTCCCGAGGAAACCCATACAGGGTAAAAACCTATTTTTCCTTATATGATAACTAATAGTTACATTCTTTACATTATCATACATATAAGCACCAACTCATAATGAGGCTACAACCTCAGTTTTGCAAGCTGCAACTTGTTGAGAACACCAACTCTCTATTTTCTCTAGCACCCACTAGAAGGAAGCACCAACTCCCTGGTTTCTCTAGCACCAACTAGAAGGAAGCACCAACTCCCTGGTTTCTCTAGCACCAACTAGAAGGAAGCACCAGCTCCCTAGTTTCTCTAGCACAAAATAGAAGGAAGCACCAACTCCCTGGTTTCTCTAGCACCAACTAGAAGGAAGCACCAAATCCCTGTGTTCAAGAACCCACTTGAATCTTTGAGGACACTAGTCCTCCCTAGCACCTCCCAACCACCCTGAAATATAAATCTTTGCTACTGAAACTTATTACAGTGATATGACATTTCAACAATGGCTTACCAAACTCATCAATGTTCTACTGCATTTCGTTTCTCTGTCTGCCTCATTGCCTTTCTTCTCAGATCACTTGCGCTATCTGTTCTTCTGCTTTTTATGCTATGTGCTCCATGTCCATTCACTACACAGTTCCTCTTCTGTGCAATTCGGCTGCTGCACTCTCCTCCTTCCTCACACATGAATCACCTTCAACAACAACAACCACAACAAAGTCCAACAACAACCACGCCCTTCTCTTCTCTGCATTGTGTATATATATAGCTTTCGTGCATCTTGTGCATGAAATATTCTCCATTCCTCTACATGATCATCCTGTGCCAATCTCCTCCACATCTCAAGTGCTCTGCACGATCATCGTCGTGACTCTTCAACTTCTCTGGCAATTCAACCCCTGTGTCTATCATCACTAGGTGTTAAGCCAAGATTCCTTTTTCTCTCTGGAAGTTGAGACTCTTCGTCTTCTCTGTCACAATCGAGCTCATCCTTTCTGTTTTAGTTATGAACTCAAACCCTTATCCAATTTTCAAATTCCTCCACAAATCGTCTTCATTCCACTGGCAGATTCCATGTGATTCTTCAGCTCCTCTGGAAATCACACCGAAGTCTCTTCGCATCCTCTGGTAGAAACCATCAATGGTTTCTAACAGTTTCACTGTGTCGTGCAATAGTATCCCTCCAATCTTGTTCAAATTAACCTACACCGTTGGATTGATTCCATGGGATCTTGCATTCATTTCAGCATTTTGGCATTCAGAAATTCTGTGCTTAGTGTCTTGACACTTCATTTCACGATCTCTGAAGTTCCAGTACAGAGATTTTCTACACTATCTTCTTCCCCACTATGACTATGGTCATAACCAAGTGCCTATGTAAAAAGTGCTTTTCACGAACTCACGTTTCGTGGATCTGGAGATGAGGCATCTCGACTCTCCAAGTCGCGATCTCTGAAACCCCGAAATGGAGCTTATCTAGATTGACTCCTTCCCTTCTCATGACCAAGGGATGTGACCACAACCTTATGCATAAGGCGCTTTCGTGATCTCGCATCTCGTTGTTCCTTAGGTGGAGGTTCTTGTCACTCCAAGTCGCGATAGGCGAAACTTCGAAAAGGAGCTTTATGGTGCTCTGATCTTTTGCCACACGTCCTCTTGATCCAACGGTCCACGATTAAGTCGTTATTTTTGCATATCGCGAAATCGGGATTCCTGTGGTGAATGTTCTTTGACAACTTCAACACTCGATCCTCGAAACCCCGAAAAGGACTTGGATCATGGGTCCAGATTCTATCTTGATTCAATGGCTGCGATTTAAGTCGCAATTTTGCATATCGCGAAATCAAGATTCCTGTTGCATTGTTTCTTTGACATCTCCAACACGTGATCCTCAAAACTCCGACATGGTGTAAGTCTGCTAACGTCACATGTGTTAAATAACTGCCACGTGTCACCCTGATTCGTGACTTACATGTGCTTGGCATGTTGAATCAGTCTGACACTTGTCATTACCTGGTTGTGCCACGTGTTCCTAGCTGACGTGGTTTGCTGACGTGAGTCGGATCGATGGTCCAGATGTGATCTTGATCTAATGGCTCAGATTATGTTGTGATTTTGCATATCGCGAAATCGAGATTTTTGTGGATGATATTACTTTCCATCTCCATCTCTCGATCCCCAAAACTCCGACAGGGAGTCAGATCAATGGTCCACATAACCCCCCTGAGATGGACGGTCCTCCTGCTTTCAGGATTTGTGAGCCCTCTACTCCTTGCACTTTTAAAGATCGTGCAAGTTTTCCTCGATCCAACGGTGGTCGGACCCTACGCTCAGATCTAATGCCTAAGATCTATCCTCCTCTTCAGTGTGCTCTTCTTGTCTATATTCAGAACTGATGGCCCTCATTCTTTCGGGAATTTTGAATGAGATCCAACGATCAGAAATTATCAATATTGCATTGCCTTCGATCATTCAATCTTCCTGGACTTATATTCTATTTTCTTGTTTATCATCGATGTTGTACTCAAACCATCATCACTGTTGTACTTGCCATCAATGACAAGCATATGCTACCTGTTAAACATTTTCTAACAATCTCCCCCTTTGGCATTGATGGCAACTAAGGCACCCAAATTCTTTTCTCCCCCTTTGACATCAATGTCAAAGAAGAGGCATGCTTCCCCTGAGATATTGTAGTAATTTTAGGAGGCATTAGATAATCAATACAAGTCTCCCCCTAACAAGATGGACTCGTTTAGGTGTGAAATGAAATGACACCCAACTTCTGTCTGAGATATTCAAACGGTGTCTTGGCTAGGGGCTTAGTAAAGATGTCTGCAATTTTTTCTGTAGTGGGAATGTAATGGACCTGAACAATCTGATTGGTGACCTGCTCTCTCAGAAAATGATATTTTATGGGAATATGTTTTGTCTTGTAGTGGAAGATAGGATTTTTAGACACACTGATGGCATTAGTGTTATCACAATGAATTGGGACCGGTGCAGTGTATTTTACCTCTAAGTCTGCAAGTGTCTATATCATCCATAATACCTGTGTGAAACAGGTAGCAGTAGCAATGTGCTCTGCCTCTATGGTTGATAAAGAAATGGAACCTTTCTTTTTACTAAGCCAGGCTACTAAGAAGTCACCCAAGAAGAATGCTCCTCCACTGGTGCTTTTTCTCTCATCAACATAGTTTGCCCAATCTGCATCTAAATAAGCAGTCAACTGAAGACTTTGATTTCTGGGATACCACAGACCATAAGTCATTGTTTCTTTTAAGTACCTGAATATCCTTTTGACAGCTTGCAAATGACTTTGTTTAGGTGCATCCTGGTATCTTCCTACCATTCCTACAACATGCATTATGTCTGGGCGAGATGCGATGATGTACAGCAGGTTTCCTATCATTGATCGATATCAGCTTTGATCAACATCAGGTGAATCATCATCCTTGCTTAATTTACATCCAGTTACCATAGGTGTACCCACAGGTTTAGAATCTTCCATTTGAAACCTTTTCAGCATTTCTCTTAAATATTTTTCTTGAGAAATGAATATCCCTTTGGGCCTCTGAGTAATTTGCAGACCAAGGAAAAATGACAGTTCTCCTATCATAGACATTTCAAATTCAGACTCCATGGCAGAAGCAAACCATTGTACCAGCGAATCCCTATTACATCCAAAGATGATGTCATCTACATAGACCAGTACGATGAGCAAATCATTATCCTTTGTCTTAATATACAGATTGTTGTCAGTTGTTCCTCTCTTGAACCCTTTGTCTTTGAGATACGTATCCAGTCTGTGATACCAGGCTCAAGGGGCTTGTTTTAAACCATATAAAGCTTTCTTCAACTTGCATACTAAGTCAGGGTTATCAGATAATTTGAAACCCTCTGGTTGTTCCATATAGACTTCTTCACTTAAATCTCCATTGAGAAAGGCTAACTTGACATCCATCTGGTAGAATTTAAACCTTTTATGACAAGCATAGGCAAGAAACATTCTGATAGCTTCTAATATTGCTACAGGCGCAAATGTTTCATCAAAATCTAGTCCTTCTATCTGAGCATAGCCTTTACATACCAACCTCGCTTTGTTCCTGATAACTTGTCCTTGCTTGTTCAACTTATTCTTAAAGATCCATTTGGAGACAATGACGTTTTTACCTTCAGGTCTTTGAGCCATCTCCCATGTATTGTTTTTATCAATCTGATCAAGTTCTTCATTCATTGCTTTAACCCAGTGATCATCTTTTTTGGCTTCATTAAAATTCTTGGGTTCCAACATGGATATGAGAGCTATATGAGATTGTTCGGTGGTTTTTATTAGCAGGGTGATTCTTCTGGTTTGTACACCTTTGTTTTTTTCTCCAATTATCTGACTTGCAGGGTGATTCTTTTGAATGATTCTAGAGGAAGAATTTGTAGTTGATTGCTGACTTGAGTTTGCCTGAGTGTCAGAGTCTTCATCTAATTCAGATTCTTCATTTTCTGATTCTTGGACCTGTTCATCTTCATCTTTAGCTGTGTCTTCTGTAGAAGACTCATTACCGTACACCTCTCTTGCTGAGATTCCTTCATCAATTTTTACATCAATACAGTCAACCATTTTATGCAGCCTCTTATTATAGCATCTGTATCCTTTACTGTTTGTAGCATACCCTAAGAAAATACCTT
>ML779625.1:381330-391955 GCA_009831015.1 Picea engelmannii | reverse complement strand
CAAACTAAAATACAATAATGTACAAAGTACAGATGCTAGGTGATCTAGGCATAGTACTTTTTAAGGTAAATCCCGTTTCGGGGCTCTCCCAGGGAAATTCCATCATGATCAACTAATTCGTAGGCACCTTTATGTAGGACACGCGTCACGATGTAAGGACCGTACCACATGGGTTCTAACTTTCCTGTCCCCAATTTATCGTGAGCTTGGTCATAAACGAGGACTAAGTTTCCTTCTGTGAAAGTCCAAGGGTGGACGGATTTGTCATATTGACTTTTAATTCGTTTCTGATGTGCCTCATTGATGAGAGCAGCATCGCGACGTGTTTCGTCCAGTTTGGATAGATACAAAAATCGTTCTTCTTCGACAGAAGTATGGGGCAGGAGTTCTACTTTCAGTTTGAGTGATGGAATCTCACACTCGATTGGTAGGACGACTTCAATGCCATAGACCAACTGGAAAGGAGTAAATCCAGTTGAAGTTTTCACAGAGGTGTGATAGGCCCAGAGAGCGGAGAACAGTTGTAGATGCCATGATGTTTTGTTTTCCCCTACCATGCGTTGGATCATGGTTTTTAGGACTTTGTTGATAGCCTCAACTTGTCCGTTCGCTTGAGGGTAGTAAGAAGATGAGTTTTCATGGAGAAAACCCAATTTGACATGTAACTCGCTCATCATCTAGTTTTTGAAGTGTGCACCATGGTCAGTGACAATGGCACGTGGTACACCAAAATGAGTTATGATGTGGTTGAAAAGGAATAGAGCTCCAGTACGGCCATCATTCGGGAAGGTAGGCATAGCCTCAGCCCATTTGGTGAAGTAGTCGACGACGATGATGATGTAACCGTGCCCCCCGGCTGAGGTAGGCTTACACTGCATGAAATAGATGCCCCATTTAGTGAAGGGGGCGATGGCGATAATGGGATGCAGCTCCATAGGGTGGGTGCATGCCTTCTTGTTAAATATTTGGCAGGGTGGGCATTTTTTGACAGCCTCGATGCAATCTTTGAAAATCGAGGGCCAAAAGTAGCCGACACGTAGGATTTTTTGGGCTGTGGCCATCCCGGAAAGGTGACCGCCACAGGCGCCAAGGTGACAATCATTTAAAACGCATTCAACCTCTTCGTGAACTAGAAATCACCGGAGGATGGTGTCTATGCCACGACGATACAAAGTGTCGCCGAGATTGATATAACGACAAGAGTGATGACGAATGCATCGACGCTCTTCACGATAGATGTTGGGCTGAAAATGTTGGGTTTGGAGGTAGAGGAGAATGTCTCCATACCAGGGATCAGAGGTGATGATGAGGAAGAGAGATTCATCAGGGAGAGAGTCTCTAGGTTCAATGTTTTCATCGGCACGAGGGAGAGCACAGATGAGCTCGGCAAACACCAGGGATTTTTTGGCTTTAGCCTTCATAAACTCGAGGTCGAATTCTTGGAGAATCACGATCCATTTTGAATATTTACCCCCAAGTACTTGATGTGTCAAGACGTGATACATTGGGTTGGAGTCTGCGATTACTGTGGTGGTGTGTAATAATATGTAGTGGCGAAACCTTTGGGTAGTGATGATGGCTGCCAGAGCCAGTTTCTTGACATGCGAATATCTGAGTTCAGGTCCAGATAAACTCTTACTCAGATAATAAATCACATGTTCTTCACCATTATGGTCTTCTTGAACTAACACCATGGTGATGGTGGAAGTAGAAGCGGCCAAGTAAAGGATATAATCCTTTGTATATTTAGGGGGATGTAACAAAGATGCATGGGTCAAAGCGTGCTTGAGAGCGTTGAATGACCGTTGAGCAACGTCATCCCAGATGAAAGGGACGTTCTTTTTCAATAACCACATAAATCCTTTAGTGATCTCGACATAATTGCAGATGAAATGGCGAAGAAAGTTTTCTTTGCCTTGCAAACTCTGGAGTTGGGTTAAATTGATCGATGGCGGTAAGGCTAAGATGGCCTTGATCTTTAAGGGATCCACCCTGATCCCATCTTTAGAGACAATGAAGCCGAGGAGGCGACCGGATTCAACAGCGAAAATGCATTTGTGTGGGTTCAGACGAATGCGGTAGAACCTACATTACAGAAAAATCGCGCGTAAATGATCAATGTGATTGGATCGATTTAGCGAATGTGCGGGTAAATCATCGAGATACGGGTCTGCTATATGTTTGATGTCATGAAAATCATACGACATGGCTCGCTGGAAAGTGGCTCCAGCATTTTTAAGGCCAAAAGGTAGCTTTCGGTAGGCAAAAGTTCCCCAAGGGCAGATGAAGGCTGTCTTGTGTTGATCGGTAGGCAAGATTTCAATCTGGTTATATCCAGAAAAGCCATCCATGAAAGAGAAGATTACGCTCCCCGCACAATTATCGATGATTTGGTCGATGAAGGGCATAGGGTAGTTGTCCTTGGGACAGGCTTTGTTGAGGTCTCGATAGTCAACGCAAACACGGATGGTCCCTTGTTTCTTAGCAACCAGAACAAGGTTGGAGACCCATTCGGTTAAAGGGACGGGATAGATGAAGCCAGATTTTAGAAGTTTTTCAACTTCTGCCTTTATAGCTGCGATTTTCTTGGGATGAATCGAGCGAAGCTTTTGCCAAACCGGTTTCGCGTCAGGGTAGATTTTGATTTCGTGTACGACAATTGAAGGGTCGATCCCTGGCATTTCCTCGTAACTCCATGCGAAGACATCACGAAATTCCTTGAACAAAGTGGTGTAAGAAACTACTTCGTCAGGTGTGCAATTAGCACCAAGGTTAATGATTTCCACGACACCTTCTTTGATTAAAATGTCAATCGTGATCGTGGTGGAGATGTTACCCATGTTCCCCTCAGAGAGAGTATCTTGTGTGAGGATAGGAGATTGCGGACTGTCGGTAACATCGGGAGGGAAGACAGATTGTATGTCTTGGTGGATTTCTTCCAAAGGTGAAAGAAAAGAGGATCGATGGTGGTTGTCATCCCAGGGAAGATCGTCAATGCTTAGCATTTCCATAATCGATTCATCCGAAGGAAAAATGTGGGAAATGTAATCGACGGCAGATGATAGGGAATCCAACCACGAGGGCATCGAGTAAGTATCGGGTGCCAATGAATGTGAAGTGTTGGAAGAGGGAGAGGCAGATTGAATAGTTACGTATGCGGCCTCGGCTGGGCTAAGTGACATAGTGTCACCAAGCACATCGAATTCCAAAGGACTAGGGACAACCCAAGGGTCAGATGATTCCAGGGATTGATAAGGCATGGTCGAGATCATATTGACAATGGCAATATGATGTGCAGTAGGTGGAAGTGGTGTAGGGAAAGTACCCATGAGGCTAGAATCTTTCAATAAGCCAACACCAACACTTTCATACGTAACCGGGTGGTCTCCCAGAAAAGGAATATTGTTGGTAGCAGGGATGCGAGCGTCGGGTGTACAGAAATAAAGCTGATCGACGGTAACAATTTTGCCTTGATGGGGGAATTGTACACATCGAAACACCAACGAGGTGACGACAGTCATAGCGTAGAACCAACTTCTTCCAAGTAGCAGGTTGTAATCGAGGGGAGCATCAACCACCTCGACATCAACAGTAACAGTTTTTTCGCCCAATTGAATAGCTAAGGATTGTAATAATCCGTGAGGATGAAAACCTTGTCCATCAAAGGCGCGTAACATGGTAGTGGATTTTTTAAGGGCTGGTGATTTCAAGCCTTTCCAACAGGCTAGAGACATGACACAGGTGGAGGCTCCCTCATCTAGGATAGTTCGGTGGATTTGTTGATTGTGAACAACAACATCGATTTGGAAAGATAGCTGGTGGGAGAGTCACGGTTGATGATCGTCCAGATTAAACGTGATATTGTTTGATGACTCAGGATCAAAAGCACTGATGGAGGCTAAGAGTTTTCTACGTTGGCTGGGGAAGTGTTGTAGAACTTCCAAGGTGGACATAACACACGGGGCCTGGGCCAAATCTTCTACGATGTTGTAATTTTGGGCCGCCCGTGAATTAGGATTGAAGGTAGATTTCTGGATGGTGCTCTTAGGAGGGTGTAAGATAGAGTCAAATGAAGGTTTCTCAATCTGGAGTGGCCCGGCTGGAGGGCTAATAGATGAAGGATTGACGGAGGATGGCAACGGGTCTGACGGAGAACTATTAGCAATCTTCGGTTTATCAGGTTTAAGTGGCGTGTCGTATGTCGCAGAATGGGTTGTTAGATTAACTCCGTTAAACATGTAAATGTGGGCACTTGTCGAGGCCTCATCATGGGGTTAGTTGGAACTGCCCCCCGACGTGGGGGTTTGCGCAACCAATGATTGTTGCTGCGGAAAAGGATGAGTGAGCACAGCAGGTTGCGAATTTACCTTGAAAATTTTGGCCACTTCATCGCGATGTGGGCAGTCTCGAGTGTAGTGATCGTCACCATAAATGAGACATGGGAATTTCGGTTTTCGTTGCGGTTGTTTTTCAGCAGCAGGGGTTTGCGGTTGGGTCTTGGGTTGTTCGTTGTTATTGTTCTTCTTTGGTTTGTTTCTCGCTTTCTTCTTGCCCCCAAGTTGTTGTGAAGGGGTTGACTGGACCGCATTCACATCAGAGACCTGAGTTTGAGGGGGGGTAGAAGAGGGTGCAGTCGGATTGGGAGCAGCCACCGAAGCGAGCCGTTGGATCGTTCCAGTAGACTGGGTAGCAGATTGAGTCTTGACGGAGCCAATAACCCCATCTGCATGTGAAGCAGTCGATGGTTTGGATGGATCGTTAGTGGCATGGGTAGTGTTCGGTATCAACTCATATAGAGTACCAGATTGTGAATAGACTAAGTCTAAGTACTGAGCTCGAGCAATGGATTCTTCCTCGGTGACGACACCTCCCATGGAAACATCACGAGCAATCTTGGGTAACAATGATTTCGTGAACCATTCTGCTAACAATTGGTTAGGAATGACCGCTTTGATTAGCCTTCGTCGTCGTCTCCATTCATGGATATGATCAGAGATATGTACCGAAGTTGTCTGACGAAGGGAGGTTAATAGTTCAGTACCCGTCTCGTATTGAATGGGTAGTTGGAAGTGCGTGAGGAAGGACATGGCGAGGGAGTTGAAATCGTGAAAATATGCGCATGGTAATTCAATATACCATTTCACTGCGGAACCTGTAAGTGTTCGTTGGAAAAGACGCAAACGAATTGAATCATCCATGAGGGAGTTGGATGAACACCACAAATGGAAGGTCATTACGTGGTTGTTCGGGTCTTCTCCAGACTTTCCATCGAATTTTGGGATATTAGAAGGGAGTTTAGCTGGAATAGTTGGCCAGACCGGAGAATGATAAATAGGATCATTCGTTAACCGAGACAAGTCTGGAAGGTCCAGGGTAGCTAGAAAAGGTAGTTGTCGGTTAACCTGTGGGTAATGTTGGTGTGGCAGAGGGACACCAGTGGGGCCTAATACTGGGTTATATGGATAATTATAACTCGTGGGCCCTCTCATGTGAGGTTGGTTTTGACCAAGGTACATAGGATTTGAGATGTTTTGAGAAGTATGTGTGAGCGGAGGATGACCGGATGGGTTTTGCGGGTTATAGGGTGGGTTTGGCATTTGTCCATAAGGGGGTTGTTGCGGAGTCTGAACATTTTGTCCCATGGAGGCATGTGGGTTTCCTTGAAAAGGGACGCTCCACGGATTGGGTATGGCAGACACATTTTGTCCTTGTGGTTGATGATAGACTCTGGATTGAGGTTGCCCCCCAGCATGAGGGTAGCCCCCGAATGGGATTTGTCCTCCGGTGGGAGGATGTCCCCCAGCATTAGGGTTCCCTCTGAATGGAATTTGTCCACCGGTGGGAGGATGCCCCCCAGTTTGAGGTAGAGTTCCTGGGATTTGAGAGCCAGATGTAAATGACTGATTGGTACCACCGAGCGGATTAGGACCACCAAGACCGGTCCCTCCGGGTTGTGGGATGGGTATGGAACTTCCCGGCATAACTTGGGTAGTGGTTTGGGCAGTGGTGGCAGCAGAAGAATTCAGTGCCCTGAATCCAAAAGGGGTGCCAATTGGAGATTGATTGACTACAGCGTTACCGGCGGGGATAGTCGGGATGTGTGGGGCCATTGTCGAATGGGCCCTCTGGAGGGGAATTGTAGACCTTGGACCAACGGACGATGTGTTCGGACCAACAGTTGGTGTGGCTGTAAAAGCGGTGGTACCAGTGAAATGATTTGGGGGTACTGTGTAGGAAAAAGATGCATCGACACCTTCCCCTGTTCCATAAAGATCTCGCACCAAGCGTGGTGGACTTCTAACCACGTCTGTGGTCCAAAAAGGGTCATTGGCTAAGGGGTTTTTAGAATACCCAGCCGGAATGTCAGAAGGATTAACGACAATAAATTCTCCAGCAGAATTCAGGTGGAGGATCTGTCGTTCGTATCCCTCCAGAATGCGGTAAGCTTCCAAAGATTCTGAAACAATTCGAAAATTCTCCAAAGGAATGGGAACTTCTTCCTGGGAAGTTGTAGTGTTTTGAACCTCGCTCTGTTGAGGATATTCCTCCGTAGAATGAGGGGGTAAAGGGTGTTTCCTTCCATATTTTCTGGAGGAAGTCCCTGTAGCCTCCGCGAGCGGCATGGAGGGTCGATGTTGGCGGAAAAGAGTCAACGAAAGAAATCTATGGCCAACTAGTGAAAAGAGACAGCACACGCTAAAAATCTAAGAATCACAACCAAGCAAACATGACCTTCTTTTGATGACCGTACTAGTTGGTGATGAAATCCAACGTCGCGTGATCAAGTCCAGAAGGGGTGGGGATAGGGTGGAACAGTTACAATGGCGACCTGTTTAACAGAATTACGCCTTGGTGCAAGCTTCCACGCAGTAATTGTGGATTTACCCTCCAAGGAGCCCGAGTGAGTTTGACCAATGTCTGCTCCAGGTACAGTGAGACTTCCCGTCACCATCACCTTGTGTAAGACCCTAAAGATTATGGCCACTAAGGTTACCAATTCACAGTCAGCCCCTGGGTGGGAACAATCGACAGTCCGATCCGAACGTACGAGCAGGGTATCAAGTCTGAAATCAACTAAAAGGCTTCCACGCAGTAATTATGGATTTACCTCAAAGTGATCCCCATAATACGATTCGACCACCACAATCAGTTAAACCACAGAGGGTTAGTCCCCGTAGCTTACCCGAATGTGACCTCGTGTGTAACCCCTGTGTGAGAGGGGGATCCCAAGAAGACTTATACGATGACTGGATTTGACTCTCCCTAACTCAGGATGCTAGTGTTTGTTTTGGAAACTTTGGAGAGTTATGCTCACAACCCTAATCCAAAGTACTAAGCCTAGTCTACTGTTGGTGGAGGATCCTAGAAAAGAAAAAGTTCTGGATAACTTTTAATTAGCGTTGATTTTATAGCTGTTCTTTACGCAAAGGGGTGCATGGAAGTGAAACGAATGGATTATGACTCAGACCCAAAGAGTGCATCAAATATGATAAGTAATCATTTCCTTTCGATGAACATCTATCTAAGGGAGAGAGAGACAGTTATTTTCACTAACAAACACTTTAAGGAATGTCCTCAAACAATTCTTTTTCTCAATCAAATCCTAATGTAATGCTAAAACTTTTGATATGCCTTCTAACATGCACAATCAATCATGAAGATGCCTTTCATTGTTTGCATATGAATAGTGATCAATTCAACACAATGCTCGTCTTGCTAATTAGCTTTTTGTATGAATGAAAATCAAACTAGCAAAATTCATACAAACAATATACCCTTTCGTTGCAATCAAAACGAAAAGCGAAAGAAAAGAAACGATCAAAGCGAAAAACAAACTTCAAACCCAAAAGACAAGGTTGAAGAACATTGATCTTGACTAAAATCAAGATGAAGAGGTCTGTAGGCCTTTGATGACCTTGACCAGGGTTTTTTACTCAGTTAAACAGAGAGAAAGACAATGCATGAGTCTCAAACTCCAATCAACAAAGAAAAACAATAACAATAGTGAAGAAGGCTACGAGATCCAAGTAGTAAGATGTCTATCCTTCAAGTAAAAGACATATGTCAAGGCTGAAAGGGAAGAAACATTGGCTCACAAGGCCACTCAGCAGAAGAGACACAGAGGCAAAACCCAAAAAAAGCAATTATGGAGGGTTTTCTGGCCTAAAAGAGGCTGCCGCTCTATTTCCAAATGAAAGGAGCATTATAGCGCTCTGTGAAAGGTTATGGGGAAGCGTTGGTGCTCTGTTAACACTAGGACAGGGGCGCCAGGGTCTAAAATTCCCAAAAATGTCAAGAAAATAAAAAAATTGCAATTCAATTCCAACAATTATGCTGAGTGTGATGAGGTAAGGAGCCAATCAACTCATGAAACCAATCAAAAGAGGAGTGAACCAGGTATGAAACAATCAAGGGATAGAACAAGGTCAATGAGGAGAAAATCAAAACAAGAAGTTTCGATTAGAGGCTATCTCCCCAGTGGAGTCGCTGATTTCTGTTGTAGGAAAATCTCCCTGTGGACAGGTAGATCGCCTCTGAGAGCTTGACCCTAACTCTAGACAAAAAATGATTAACGTGGACACTAACTTCCTTTCAAATCTATCTAAGCTAACACATGAGAAAGAAAGATGACAGAAGTACCTCTTTATCGATGTTTGTCCCTGCACGCTCCTAGTTGCGCTTCGATCCCTTTGCTTCTCGCTAGATCCTGTGGACAAAATGAGATATGACCACTTCCTACTCTATTGATATTATCTTGAAAACAAATCTATCAGTTAATGATAAGTTCATGTAACACTAGACACAAATAGAAATAAACAGGCCAAGCGTGTCATATTGATGAGAATAACGACATCAGTACTTACAATCGTAGATGCGAATGCGACAGCTTCGTCGAGTCCTCTTCGTCTAACCCTTCCCTGAAAGATCCATGACCTGGACAACAACAACTTCACTGATCACTCTCCTTTGGTTGACTGTGTGTTTTCTCCAAGATCATAAGTTTCATACTAACAGTTCTTCCCCCTTTCCACCATCATAGAGTCTGCTTATATAGGTTAAGAGGTTCTTAACCTCCTGAGTTATCTTTAGAACAAGTTGGGAACTTCCTCCTCAGATCAGGGATCTCTTGATGAAACCAAGAATTCAAACACAACTACCTCCTAATCTCGAAATATCTTCCCCTTGTTCTCCTCAACGGGATAACTACTGCCCCAAATTAGGCAGCGCTCCCTTAGAAGGGGCATCAGAGCGTTGTAGCGCTCCCTTGTAAGCTATGGAGGGGCACTAGCACTCTCAAGATGAGCAACGCTCCTTCAGAGGGGGCAGGGGAGTGTTATAATGCTCCCTGAAGCATTATAGGGGAGCGCAAACGCTCCTAGAGAAGATATAGAGGAGCGCTCCCCCTCAGAACCTCTGTTTCAGAACTATCTTCAGGTGTCAAGATTTAATTGACTTCAGTAAACCAGTTCTTCTCCTTCAAACCAAGAACATGAGATGTTTTAAGTGTCTCCTTAGTGTCGTTGGCATGGCAGTATGCTCAAGCATCATTTGCGACACTTGCAACCAACTTGCGACACTTGTGAAAGTTGTAAGGAAGATGCAACACTTACGACAATTGAGAGGGACATGCGACACTTATCCAACTGAGTAATTTTGACATGTAACACTTTCCCCTATGCTCTGGGCAACCCGATGATGAAATCCATGGATATACTTTCCCACTTGTGCTCTGGAATAGGTAGGGGCTGCAATAGTCCTGCAGGGTGTGTGTGCTCATCCTTGTTTTCTTGGCATGTAGTGCATTCTTTGACATGCTTCATCACATCTTCCTTGAGGCCTTTCCATGCAAACCTCTCTCTCACCTGCCTGTTCGTCTTACTGATGCCCTGATGCCCTGCTACTGGTGAGTTATGACATGCATGCAGGATCTTAGCTTTGAGATCTGATCCAGGAACTAAAAAGATCTGGTCTTTGTAATAGATGAGGTCATTTATGAACTTGAAGTTGTCATCCTGTATTTTCCCGTCCAATAGTTGACAAGTGAACTGATCCTTTTCATATTCCACTATCAAGTGTTCCTTCCAGTCGACTGACATACCGGACATGGAAAAAATGGATGGCCTTATGGATAATGCATCGGCCACTGCGTTGTTCTTCCCTTTAATGAATTCAATGTCAAAGTCGTAGGCTTGTATTTTGCTTACCCATTTTTGTTGTCTTTCATTCAAATCCTTCTGCTCCAATAGATATTTAAGACTGTTATGGTCTGATTTGACCACAAACCTTGTACCTACCAAATATTGCCTGAATTTGGCTAGTGCATGCATGATAGCCAACATTTATTTGTCGTAAATGTTGTAAAGTAGTTCAGGACCCCTAAGTTTCTGGCTTTCATAGGAAAGGGGGTGCATGTTCTGCATCAACACGGCCCCTATACCTTCCCCCGAGGCATCACACTCCAAATTGAAGGGTATGCTGAACTCAGGAAGAGCTAGAACTGGGCAGGTGCTCATGACCTCTTTCATTTTCTCCATCGTGACTTGGGCCTCATCATTCCATTTGAAGGACCCCTTTTTGGTTAGGTCAGTCAAGGGTGCGCACAGTTGAGAAAACCCTTTGACAAA
>ML779625.1:327525-351692 GCA_009831015.1 Picea engelmannii | reverse complement strand
TCCCACTTGTCCTTTTCCACATCGTAAACTTCTGCAGACGCCAGATCGCCATCGACGTTGTGGCCGCCAGCAACGTAAATAAGTCCGGTGGAAGAAGACACAGAACAGGCGAAGCTTTCTCTTAGCGTGGGCATGTCGCTTCCTCGATTCCATTTGGCAGACTCGAAGTCATATATGAACACCGTCTTCGCCACTCTCCAGCTAGGTTTTGACTGCTGCCACCCGCCTATTAAAACAAGCTTCCGATTCACAGAAACCAATTTGCATGAGTGTGGAATTCCGGGAGAGTAGGGAAAGGGGGATAGCATTTGCCAGGCGTCCTGCACAGCATCATATACGGTTATTTCATAGACGTCACCTTCAACCCGCTGAACCAAACATATAAACTGCTCGCTGTTCCCATAGGTCTTTCTGTCTTCATAGAACTGGGGACTACCCATTATATCCTTCCATCTTCTGCAAACACTCTTCAACTTATTGTGAAATTTGTAAGGCACCTTCAGCAAGCACCGTCGAAAGAGATCGTTTGGAAGGGTGGGAATAGCCTCCATTACTTGGGACTTTCTAGCCTATTCTATTCAATTCAATTCAACCGCTCGATGAAGAACAACCGAGGTTCGCTGATAAAAACAAATGTTGAGAAGTGCTTTCACCGGAACTACCAATTTTGATAATACAATTTGATATAAATTGCAAACCTAATCAGAGCTTTCACCCAAAGCTTATAAATAGCAAATTTAATAAATTATAATCATTACTTTTCTCCATAGCCGACGGTCAAGATGTCTCGATAGAAGACCGTTAAGATGGACAATTATTATTTTTATATCCTACTGTGACGTTAAGATGGACACTTATTTTTTATATATATATATCCTACTAGGATGGTCACTTTTTGTTTTATATATATCTTAAGGTTAAGGCGATTATATAAAAACTATATTTTCACTCAAATTACCAAATTTGATGTTACAGTGTTATAAATAGACAATCTAATAAATTATAATCACTACTTGTTTATAGCCAATGGTCCATATGAATAGATTTTGGTTAAGATGACACTTCTATAATTAAAACCATTAAAATGTACATTTCTACAATTAAAAAAAAAACTATATTTTCACCCAAATTATCAAATTTGATGGTACAGTATTATATAAATAGTAAATCTAGTAAATTATAATCACTACTTATCTCTATAAAAATTACCAATGCTATATATATATATATATATATATAACGGTCAAGATGACACTTCTATAATTAAAACTGTTAAGATGTACAATTTTATAATTAAAAAAACCTCTATATTTTCGCCCAAATTACCAAATTTGATGGTACAGTGTTTTATATATATATATATATAACTGTCAAGATGACACTTCTATAATTAAAACGGTTAAGATGTACAATTTTATAATGAAAAAAAAAAATCTATATTTTTCACTCAAATTACCAAATTTGATGGTACATTGCTATATAAATAGCAAATCTAGTAAATTATTATCACTATTTGTCTCGGATATACCAATGAGATCTTAGTGGACTCATCTATAATTAAATAGCATATATATATATAACGGTCAAGATGACTCATCTATAATTAAAACGGTTAAGATATACAATTCTATAATTAAAAAATAAATCTATATTTTCACTCAAATTACCAAATTTGATGGTAAAATGCTATATAAATAAAAAATTTAGTAAATTATAATCACTACTTGTTTCCATAACCTACGATCAAGATAGATACATATATATCCAACAATTAAAATGACACACACACACACACACACATATATATATATATATATGCGCCATTAAAACGATAAAGAATTAAATAAATCGTACAAAAATACGTTTATTTCTATATTTAAATAAATCATATTTTCATGTTTAAAAATATAATTAACCTATTTTTAGATCAAAATGTTGTCATAAAATAGTGTGGTTTTTAGGTTATTAAATAATATTATTATGTGTTTATAGTCATTAGATCAAAATGTTGTCATAAAATAATGTGGTTTTTAGGTTATTAAATAATATTATTATGTGTTTATAGTCATTTTTTATGGTTGTCTTTATTGTTAATTTATTTTTTATCTTGACATGCTTCCATAACAGATAATGGATTTTGCAAAATTTAATTCAAAATAATAAATTGATAGTTTTTTTAAATCAATGAATACCATGCACTCACTTGGTTTCCATCGCTGAGAATGTTACAAGCTTTCTAAACCTTTTCCACTTGCCTCTTTTGACTTGTAATTTTTAAACAAATTTTGTTGAGCATATTTGATGTAATAATTTTCTATTTGAATTTAAAAAATATTTATTTAATTTAAGTTGTAAAAAATTATAATTTTCTATTTGAATATAATCTTGATAATTTAAAAATTATGAATAACTAATTATTATTATAAATGATACTATAATGTCCAAAATTATACAATCATGTCTAGAGTTATACATCCATATCAACACTACACAAATAGTATCTAAAAGTTAAATGACCACTTATGAAACTGACAGTTAAAACAGTGGGAGTCTATCTGCATGGATAAGTGTTCCTTGCACAAGTTCCTCAAAATAAAGCCATCTAGAAGAACAATTCAGAGCCTTTTTAGAAAGTTGATTAGCAACAATGTTGTAGATTCTGTGAACATGCATAAATTTGAGCCTTTCAAAGCTATCTTTTAACCTCCAAATATTCTATTTCCATGGCCCAAGGTGGGGGATGTTTAGATTAACTTCTCCTTTTATCCAGTCTATCATTACTTTCGAATCACCAGCGACCATCATACTATTTAGAGATAGACTAGCTGCTAGAAATTAGAGGCCCCATAAACCTAATAGCTCAACTTTCATATTACTACCTTTGCCCCCTGAAAAGTGTGCTTTGAAGTAATGGTCTTTAATAATTTTGAGGAACAAAGCTACACCACAAAAACCTCCATCAAGAACACCATCAAACAATCCAATGCAATGGGGGAGTCATCAAAGTAAATTGGGATGAGAATGTAATCGAGTCTATCTAGCTTAAAATCAACATGGGAATCCTGTATTGAAAGAAGGTTTTTTTTTTAAATATTGGAATCTTGTCTAGACCAGTTCTCAAATAGAATCTTATTCTTGTATTTCCATAGTCCCCATATCACAAGAAGAAGAATATGTCTTATCTTAGGGTATTTAATGAACCAATTATAAATATTATTTTCTAAACCATTTTGGCCCCAGGCATCGAGAATCTTCAAAAATAAAAGAACTTCTTCTTAAATGGATTTTGTTAAGAACCAAATATCAATATAGCATAGAAAAATCTCAGAATAAATTCTCAATGCCTTGAAAAAGAGAGAATTTCATATAATAAGCCTCTTCGAGGGGGCAACCTCCTTTTACCCCACATAAATGTTCAAGTACAAGATGATTCCAAATGAAAATGTCTCCTTGGTATATATAAGAGACTAGGAGGTACAATTACAACTAATGGAATAAAGATGACATAAATAAAATAACATTACTAATGTAATATTCCCCAATTAAGGGGTAATGAAACAATATTAGGGCTTAACATGCCCGTCCCCTTGAGACAAGTGTTGTCCGCAACGCTTGAGTAACTTTGGATGCTTTTGTATAAAAGACTCATCTTCCCAAGTGGAATCTTCAGCCAGTAGTTTCCTCCATTTAATGAGATACTCTGAAATGGATCTATTCCTCAACTAGCGACTTCTTGTGTCAATGATGGCTTCAGGATCCAATATGATTTTTCCTTCCTCGTCAAGTTCTGACAATATAGTTTGAACTGGGATCTTGTCACCTATAACCTTCTTTAAGCATGAAACATGGAAAACTGGGTGTACTCATGAAGATGCAGGCAACTCCAATTTGTGTGCCATAGTACCAATATTTTGCAACACCTTATAAGGGCCATAGTACTTTGGTGATAATTTATTATCCTTCTTGGCTTGCTTGAGGGACATCTGTTTGTATGGTTGTAGTCTTAAAAACACCCAATCCCCTACTTCAAAACTTCTTTCACTACGATGTTGATCTGTTTGTTGTTTCATGCGATTTTGTGCCATGGTTAGGTTTTCCTTTAGGATTTGGAGAACTTGTTGTTGATGCTCGATGTGATCTTCCACTGCTTGAACCTTAGATTTTTCTTTTAGATAAGAAGTGATGGAAGGAGGGTGGTATCCGTAGAGTGCCATAAATGGTGTCATTTTTGTTGCAGTATGAAAGGAAGTGTTATACCACCATTCAGCCATGGGTAACCATTTGAACCATTGTGTTTGTTTATCATAGACAAAGCAATGAAGGTAGCCTTCCAGACATTTTTTCACTATCTCAGTTTGTCCATCGGATTGAGGATGATAGGATGAGCTATGAGCCAATTGAGCACCCAAACAAGAAAATAATTCTGTCCAAAAATGTCCAGTGAAGATGGGATCTCTGTCACTTATAATAATCTTTGGGCTTCCATGTAGCTTTTGAACTATCTCCATGAATGCGGTGGCAAATTTACTAGATTTGAAGGGATGAGAGAGTGCACAAAAGTGTGTGTACTTGGTGATGCAGGAGCATCGCTCCATGTCAGGCAGGCAGCCAGCCAGCCATGTCAGCACGCATGCATTCAAGGTTGAAGAGAGGCGTAGCCTCATTTGAATTTGAAATTGAATGTAAATTTAATGTGCTTAGGCTGTTGAGCCAGGAAATCCATGCCGTTGTGCAGGCGTTAGATAGGATCGGCTTTAATGCTAGATCGACTGAGATCTAGATCCAAGCTCTGGACTAGACAACCATTGAATGTAATTTATTAGAGTAGGTAGACCTGGAGGGAAGCGCTCGATGAGCCCCTCAGGTAAAAAAGATTTTCGTATCTCATTTTAAGTAGGGTAGAATGGTAGAGTTGGAGAGCCAGAGACAGCTCAGGAACACCATTGTAAAATACAGGCATTTGCCATTGTTAATAGATATAGAAGCAATTTTTCCTGCATTATTCTGTCTTATATGCATGTCTGTGTGTGTTCTTTGTATATGTTGTGAATGTATGTTATGTTGATGCATTTTGCAGGAGTTTGTGTGATTCAGTTGAGATATTTGAGGTTTCATGTCAGGAGGGCATGACAGAGTGTTGCAGACTCTGAATACCGGTGCATGAGTGCACTTCTGAACTCTGAGGAGTCAGACAGAGACGTGCTGAGGCACAGGACTGAAGTCAACAGCTCAGAGAAGGGAGACCTCAAGGTTGCTGAATACCTTGGAGGCAAGGTTGTGTAGTTGAAACACAGTTGCAGACAGAATCTCTTAGGAGTTCTGTAAGGGCTCTGCCAGGTGGGCATTGAGCATATGCACAAGGTGCAGTTGAAGGAACTTTGTTGTGAGTTCAGAAGACAGAATATCTGAGGAGTTCTGTAGAGCTCTTCCAAGTGGGCATTGCGCATACACACGGGTTGCGTTGGAGAAGAACTCTGTTAAGAGTTAGAAGAGGGAAGACCAAAATCACTAAGGATTCTGAGAGCTCTTCCAGGAGGGCATTGAGCAGGTGCAAAGGGTGCACCAAGGGAACCCATAACTGCTAAACGTTATGTGGAGAAGATACTCTACCAAGAGGGCGTTGAGGAAGTGTGTAGGTAGGCACAGAAGAGAAGACAACTCCTTTGAGTTCTGGAACTTTGAAGGAAGAGTCCATTGAGGATCTTTGCTGGGTTACTGAAATACCCATAAGTACTCAAGAAGAGGCTTGAGTAGAAGGATAGCCAGGAGGGCATCTAGTTCATTCTCCACCTATGGGAGAAGGAAGAAAGACGAAATCCCCCAAGGGGTCTGAGTGTTCGTGGGAAGCTCAGGAGAGACAAAACTGTAGGGGTGCAAAGACTCTGCAGGAGTGCAGACATCAAAATCCTTTAAAGGATTCGAGGAGAAGAAGCTCAGGAAGGGCAGTGTTTCATACACGCGGTGAGGCTTAGGTTCGAGGAGCTCGCAGAGAGGAAACCAACAAAGGTTGAAGCCTTTGGAAGATTTAAATTCTTCCAAGCCTGGAAGGAAGGCACACAGGGAGCTCAGGAGGGAGCAACAAGAGCTGTCGGATCGGGCGGAGAAAGAAGATATGGATCGTTGATTTTCATGTACAGGAGGAGCGCGCGGGAGAAATGATCTGAGCCATCAGATTTGGAGTAGAAATCCCGTCAGCCGTTAGATCGGGAGGAGTTGCGCACAGTTTAACCTCAGGAGGAGGAGCGCACGAGGAGAATTTATCTAAGCTGTCAGATCTTATATCAGATCGCCGACAGTCGTCGGATCTGCAGGAGTTGTGCGGGAGTTAACCCCATGAACAGGAGGAGAGAAGTCCCGACAGGCAATCGGGATATCAGCCATCGGGAAATCAGAGTTCTCGAGGTCGTAAGAATTTGGACAGCGCAAGTCGCGAAATCTCGACGAGGATCTGGACCGTTCATTTGGGAGCAGACGCGTGTCATGAGATTATCCACATCGGGAAATCGGGCATCGGAGGTCGGAAGAGGAAATCATTCAACTTCACGAGTGGAAAAGAGGTGAGAGCTCTGTGTTGTGGGGCCTAGCTGACGTCATATCGGGATATCAGACCATGAGAATGGTGTGGGGCCACAGGAGTCGGTAAGTAGACAGGTGGCACATCGCATCTCAGGAGTTCGTGAGTAGAAGGGCTGAGAGCTTGGCATCAAGAGTCGCGAGACGCGAGGCCATGAAACGACGAAGTGATGAGAAGATCTAAACCATCCATTCTTGAGGACACGTGGCAGTGAATCGGCGCCATCGAGGGAGAGAACCGACAGGGGGTTTCCCATCAGCAAATCGACAATCGGAGTTTCGCGAGTCCTGGAGACAAGGCACTCAAGACACTGGGAGTCGCGAACCCCGAGGAGGGATCTGAGCCGTCCATCATCGGAGGACAGGTGTCAGAGATCCAGAGCGAGTCGACATAGCATCCATTGGGAAATCAGAGTTCTCGAGGTTGTGAGAAATGGGACGTCAAAAGTCTCGAAATCCCAATACAATCAGAGCCATCCATCTGTGGGACAGGTGGCAATCATCGAAGCGTCCATCGAAACTTGGAGCCATCGGGATATCGGGAATCCCATGGACATGGTGTTCATGCACTTTGAATTTGCGATACACGAAACCCCGATCAGTGGGGGTCAGCTGTCAGTACAACAGTGGAGGAAAACAGATCGATAGTGGGGGCCAGCTATCAGCGATACAGAGGAAGTCGGGGATCGAGGAATCGTGAGTCCAAAAGGTGTATGCCCATTGACATCGCTAACCCCAAAACTCCGACAGGAGCATATGACTGCGGTCGCATGGGATGACGGTCATGTGGACCAGAGTGTAGCCAGGCGGGGCTAGGTGAATAGGACGCGCATCGGGATATCGGGGATCAGAGGATCATGAGTCCCATGGACATGCGCATTTTGGCATTGAAAACGCTGAAACTCCGATAGGAGCAGTCGCGACAGGAGGTAAGGCCACAGTCGTGGAGTAATGCTCATGTGGACCCGGAGTTGAGCCAGGAGGGCCAGCGCATGGAGAAAAGAGCGCATCAACAATCGGGGATTAGAGAGGATAGTGACTCTCGACAGCAGGAACCCCGATGTCCGATAACAGTTTCCTGTGGGGAAATTGTTCACGGTTCGTGCAGAGGCCGTGAAGAGAGGTAAAGGACCTATGGATCAGGTATTTTTGCACAGTGATTCCCGAGGGGATATGAAGAGACTCTTCGGATCATAAGAAAGGGGATTTGAAATCGATCCTATGAGCAGGAGGTCAAGACAAAAGAGACCCTGCGGGGCGATAGGTTGGACCTCTACTGCGTCAAGTGGTATCAGAGCTGATTTCTTGTCTGTATATTTTAGGCAAGAGGAAAAAAGAGGAGGCAGAGGAAGACAGAGTTGTTTAGGACTCTGTAATGATTGTTTGTAGATAGGCAGCAGTCAAAGGAGACAGTCAGCAGGACTGTAGGATGAAGCTGGAACACTCAGGGGTGCAGAGTGACAGCAGCAGGTTTTCCAGGAAGGCAGACAAGGACAGCGCGATGGCTACTGAAGGCCATAGGCATGCTGGAAAGAAGAGCAAGGCAGAAGAGCTTGCAAAAATGGATGAAGAACTTGCCGACATCAGAGCTGAAATAGAGAAGCTCGAATTGAGAATGCGGCAAGAGGTAAAATCAATATGGGTGCACGAGTGGCCCATGCAGAAGCCGAAGGCAAGTTGGCTAATCAAGCAGTTGATGGTCATGAGACAGCGTAGGCTGTTGATCAAATGGCTGAGGTATGTTGAAAACCTAAAGGCCACTGAGGAGGAAGAAATGGTTTACATATGTGAACCGGAGATTGGAGACATTCTCAGTGAGGAGAATGATCAGAGATTTCTGCAGGATCTCATAGACTGCCAGGAGGGCAGTGGAAGGTTTCCAAATGGCCAGATGGGAAAGGGAACAAAGATGAGACCGGATGATGATCTCAAGAACTGCCAGGAGGGCAGAGAAGTAGAAATTCCAGATTGCCAAGAGGGAAATGAGTTGAGATCAGCTGAGGATCTCATGGACTGTCATGAGGACAGCGAGGGAATTTCACATTGCCAGCTGGGCAATGAAAGGAGATCACTGCGGGATCTCAAAGACTGCCAGGAGGGCAGCAGAAGCATCTCAGATTGCCAGGTGGGCAGAGATGAACATTTGGGACTGTTTGAAAGTCTCATGGACTCAGAGGAGAGTTCAATTCAGCAGGGGTTGCTGATGAAGATGGGATCGGTTAATCTCATGGTCTGCCAGGGAAGTAGCGGAAGCATCCCATGTTGCTAGGTGGGCAGGGATGAGCAGATGAATTTGGATCAGCCAGAGGAGCTGACAGAGCATATGAGATTGTCTGATAGTCTCATAAATTCAGATATGGAAAGGGATAATCAGATGCAGTTGACGGAGGAAAAAGATCAGGATGATATTCTGATGATTGGGGGAATTGGAGTATTCCTACCATGTGCCCAAAAGGAGGCATAAATTGGTGTTGCAGATGGTGCAGCAGCAGAATAGTCTCAGCGGATAATGACTATCAAAGAGGAATTGGAGCAGACATTTGAGACTGCCCAAGCAGAAGTGGAAGAAGAAGATGAGCATTCTGAGGGATGGCTCATTAGTTTCAGCCAGGGGGATGAAGAGAAAGAAGCTGTAGCACTGAAGCGAGTAGCAAAGGAAGCCAAAGAGCAGGTAAGTACAGTTATCACTCCATGGGAGATGGAGCTAGAAATGTTGGAGGATTGGATGAACAATCCAGAGCCAGCAAGGGAACTGACAGAAGTTGAGCTGTCAGGGAAGGTGACTGAACAGCAAGTCAGTCAAGAAGAGACTGCAGAGCTGAAGATGAAGATGAAGATGAAGTCTGCAGCAGAGTGGAAACTTGAGGCCATAGATGAAGATGAAGAATATGGCATGGGAGATCATGATGATCTGCTCATGTGCCAAAAAAATTTGCAGCTGGGGAGACTACAAGAACAGGACCAGCCATGGGAGCAACTGGATGCAGTGATCGAGGAGATCATGGAGCTGATGTTGAGGTCAGCAGAGACTGCCAGCGAGGAGAATCTGGGCAGGAACGAAGCAACAACAGCAACAGCAGTGGCGCAGCAGCAACAGGAGAATGGAGCAGATGGAAAGCTCCAAAGACTGATTTGGGATCCAGGAGGATTTCCAACAGCTTAGAGGGGAAGCTCATGAGCAGGAGCTCATGATTTTTGTAGCTGTGGAGTATGATGCAGGAGCATCACTCAATGTCAGCTAGCCAGCCACGTCAGCGCGCATGCATTCAAGGTTGAAGAGAGGCGCAACCTCATTTGAATTTGAAATTGAATGTAAATTTAATGTGCTTAGGTTGTTGAGCTAGGAAAGTCGTGCCTTTGTGCAGGCGTTAGATAGGATCGTCTTTATTGCTAGATCAGCTGAGATCTAGATCCAGGCGCTGGACTAGATAGTCATTGAATGTAATTTATTAGAGTAGGTAGACCTGGAGGGAAGTGCTCGATGAGCCCCTCAGGTAAAAGAGATTTTTGTATCTCATTTTGAGTAGAGTAGAATGGTAGAGTTGGAGAGCCAGAGAGAGCTCAGGAACACCATTGTAAAATACAGGCATTTTCCATTGTTAATAGATACAAAAGCAGTTTTTCCTGCATTATTCTATCTTATATGCATGTATGTGTGTGTTCTTTGTATATGCTGTGAATGTATGTTATGTTGATGCATTCTGCAGGAGTTTGTGTGATTCAGTTGAGGTCTTAGAGGTTTCATGTCAGGAGGGCATGACAGAGTGTTGCAGACTCTGAATACCGGTGCATGAGTGCACTTATGAACTCTGAGGAGTCAGACAGAGACGTGCTGAGGCACAGGACTGAAGTCAACAACTCAGAGAAGGGAGACCTCAAGGTTGTTGAATACCTTGGAGGCAAGGTTGTGTAGTTGAAACAAAGTTGCAGACAGAATCTATTAGGAGTTATGTAAGGGCTCTGCTAGGTGGGAATTGAGCATATGCACAAGGTGCAGTTGAAGGAACTCTATTGTGAGTTCAGAAGACAGAATCTCTGAGGAATTCTTTAGAGCTCTGCCAAGTGGGCATTGAGCATACACACGGGTTCCGTTGGAGAAGAACTCTGTTAAGAGTTAGAAGAGGGAAGACCAGAATCACTAAGGATTCTGAGAGCTCTTCCAGGAGGGCATTGAGCAGGTGCAAAGGGTGCACCAAGGGAAACCAGAACTGTTGAACGTTCCGTGGAGAAGATACTCCGCCAAGAGGGAATTGAGGAAGTGTGCAGGTAGGCACAGAAGAGAAGAGAACTCCTTTGAGTTCTGGAACTTTGAAGGAAGAGTCCATTGAGGATCTTCGCTGGGTTGCTGAAATACCCAAAAGTACTCAGGAAGAGGCTTGAGTAGAAGGATAGCTAGGAGGGCATCCAGTTCATTCTCCACCTATGGGAGAAGGAAGAAAGACTAAATCCCCCAAGGGGTCTGAGTGTTCGTGGGAAGCTTAGGAGAGACAGCACTGTAGGGGCGCAAAGACTCTACAGGAGTGCAGACATCAAAATCCTTTGAAGGATTCAAGGAGAAGAAGCTCAGGAAGGGCAGCGTTTCATACACGCGGCGAGGCTCAGGTTCGAGGAGCTTGTAGAGAGGAAACCAACAAAGGTTGAAGCCTTTGGAAGATTTAAATTCTTCCAAGCCTGGAAGGAAGGCATGCAGGGAGCTCAGGAGGGAGCAACAGGAGCCATCGGATTGGGCAGAGAAAGAAGATCTGGATCATTGATTTTCATGTCTAGGAGGAGCGCGTAGGAGAAATGATCTGAGCCATCAAATCTGGAGTAGAAATCCCTTCAGCCGTTAGATCGGGAGGAGTTGCGCACATTTTAACCTTAGGAGGAGGAGCACACGAGGAGAATTTATTTGAGCCGTCAGATCTTGTATCAGATTGCCGACAGCCGTCAGATCTGTAGGAGTTGCACGGGAGTTAACCTCGTGAACAGGAGGAGAGAAGTACCGATAGGCAATCGGGATATCGGCCATCTGGAAATCAGAGTTCTCGAGGTCATAAGAATTTGGATAGCGCAAGTCATGAAATGACGACAAGGATCTGGACCGTTCGTTTGGGAGCGGACGCGTGTCACGAGATTATCCACATCGAGAACTCGGGCATCGGAGGTCGGAAGAGGAATTCATTCGACTTCACGAGTGGCGAAGAGGTGAGAGCTCCGTGTTGTGGGGCCTAGCTGATGTCATATCGAGATATCGAACCACGAGAACGGTGTGGGGCCACAGGAGTCGGCAAGTAGACAGGTGGCACATCGCATCTCAGGAGTTCGTGAGTAGAAGGGCTGAGAGCTTGGCGTCAAGAGTCGCGAGATGCGAGGCCATGAAACGGCGAAGTGACGAGAAGATCTGAACCATCCATTCTTGAGGACGCATGACAGCGAATCAGCGCCATCGGGGGAGAGAACCGACAGGGGGTTGCCCATCGGCAAATCGACAATCGGAGTTTCGCGAGTCCTGGAGACAAGGCACTCAGGACACTGGGAGTCGCGAACCCCGAGGAAGGATCTGAGCCATCCATCATCAGAGGACAGGTGTCGGAGATCTAGAGCGAGTCGGCATAGCGGCCATCGGGAAATCAGAGTTCTCGAGGTCGTGAGAAAAGGGATGTCAAAAGTCTCGAAATCCCGATACAATCAGAGCCGTCCATCTGTGGGACAGGTGGCAATCATCGAAGCGTCCATCGAAACTTGGAGCCATCGGGATATCGGGAATCCCGTGGACATGGTGTTCATGCAATTTGAATTCGTGATATGCAAAACCTCGATCAGTGGGGGCCAACTTTCAGTACAACAGTGGAGGAAGACAGATCGATAGTGGAGGCCAGCTGTCAGCGATACAGAGGAAGTCGGGGATCGGGGAATCGTGAGTCCAAAAGGTGTATGCCCATTGACATCGCTAACCCCGAAACTCCGACAGGAGCATATGACTGTGGTCGCATGGGATGACAGTCATGTGGACCAGAGCATAGCCAGGTAGGGCTAGGTGAACAAGACGCGCATCGGGACATCGGGGATCGGAGGATCACGAGTCTCGTGGACATGTGCATTTTGGCATTGAAAATGCCGAAACTCCGATAGGAGCAGCCGCGACAAGAGGTAAGGCCACGATCGTGGAGTAATGGTCATGTGGACCTGGAGCTAAGCCAAGAGGACCAGTGCGTTGAGAAAAGGGCGCATCGGCAATTGAGGATTAGAGAGGACAGTGACTCTCGACAGCAGGAACCCCAATGTCTGATAACAGTTTCCTATGGGTAAATTGTTCACGGTTCGTGCAGAGGCCGTGAAGAGAGGTAAAGGATCTGTGGATCGGGTATTTTTGCACAGTGATACCCGAGGGGATCTAAAGAGCCGTTTCGGCTCAGAAGAAAGGGGATTTGAAATCGATCCTGTGAGCAGGAGGTCAAGACAGAAGAGACCCTGCGGGGCGATAGGTTGGACCTCTACTGTGTCACTTGGTATATTTATCAACAATAACCATGATGACACTCTTTCCTTCAGACTTCGGTAACCCTGTGATGAAATCCATGGAAACCTCCTGCCAGCACTGACTTGGGATGGCTAATGGTTGTAAAAGACCCGAGGTCTTAATTGTTTCCACCTTATTTTGTTGGCAAACCAAACATTCTGCCACAAACCTTTGAACATCAGTTTTAAGGCCATCCCAAAAAAAATCCTTCTTGACTCTATGGTAGGTTTTCAAAAATCCCAAGTGCCCTCCTACTGGAGAGGTGTGCAATTCCAATAGTACATTTTATTTGAGTTGGGAGTTCTTACATAAATATAAGCAACATTTGTACCATAGTGAATCATTTTTCCATGTAAATGTATCTGATGCACTGGAATCCTGCTACAACCTTTGAATGAGAGTCCACACTTTTTTGTCATTCTTCCATTCATCCCTTGCTTCTGTTATCCAATCGGGTTGGATGATCGAGATAGCATAGAGAAGGGACTCAACATCTTCATCCTTTCTTGAGAGTGCATCCGCCACAACATTTTTCTTCCCCTTTTTATAAACGATTTCAAAATCATAACCCAATATCTTGGTTACCCATTTTTGTTGTTCTTCTGAAGATAGTCTTTGTTCCAAGAAGTATTTAAGACTATCATGATCCGTTTTGACCTTGAAGTGCTTACCTATTAAGTAAGGAAACCATTTCTTCAATGCATGTAGTATTTCCATCATTTCCTTCTCATAAATGGGTTT
The DNA here is from genome assembly GCA_009831015.1 of Picea engelmannii. Lineage (NCBI taxonomy): Eukaryota > Viridiplantae > Streptophyta > Pinopsida > Pinales > Pinaceae > Picea > Picea engelmannii. Next base: position 337,876 of record ML779625.1, on the reverse strand, counting down.
GTGTAAGTCCTTTCCCTTGAGTGATCGACTTTCAAAATCCAAGTGCCTTCCTTCTTGCATTAGGACAACACCAATTCCATTTCCCGAGGCATCACATTCCACAATAAAGGTTTTTGTGAAGTCTGGAGTGGTCAAGACAGGATCTTTTCACATCACCTCTTTAAGTTGTTCAAAATCTTTAGTTTCCTCTGGAGTCCATGAAAATGCATCCTTCTTAGTTAGTGTCGTTAAAGGTGCTACTATTCTTCCATAGTGTCGAACAAACTTGCAGTAGTAACCTGTCAAACCCAAAAATACTCTAAGATTATTCAATGTTTTGGGAATTGACCAGTCCATCATGGCCTTAATATTGTTTGGGTCTACCGTGACACCTTCATAAGATACAATATGACCCAAATACTCTACCTCCTTCACTCCAAAGAAACATTTGGATGGTTTGGCATATAGTTGTTTCTCCTTTAGTAGTTGTAGCACCTTGTCAACATGTCACACATGATCCTCCCAAGACTTTCCATAGATTAGTATATCATCAAAAAATACTAACACAAATTTTCAAAGGAAGGGCTTGAAAATGGAATTCATCAACCCTTGGAATGTGGAAGGTGCATTTGTAAAGCCAAAAGGCATGACCAAAAATTCATAATGGCCTTCATGAATTCGGAATGTTGTTTTTGAGATATCTTCTTCCTTCATTCTAATCTGATGATACCCTGAACAAAGATCCAATTTTTTGAAATAGATTTCTCCATGTAGTTCATATAACAATTCATCAATGACGGGAATGGGAAACTTATCTTTAATAGTGATCTTGTTGATCTCTCTATAATCTGTACATATACACCATGAGCTATCTTTCTTGAATACCATTACCACTGGTGCAGAGTAAGAACTTTGGCTAGGTCTAATAATGCCAGCCTCTAACATTTATTCAACCATGCACTCAATTTCACTCTTCTAGGCATAAGGGTATCTGTATGGCCTGATGTTAGGAGAAACATTCCCAAAAATTAGGTGAATTTCATAATCATGATTTCAAGTGGGTGGAAGACCTTTGGGAATATCTTCAAATACTTTGGAATGCTTATCAATGATCCCTTGGAGATCTTGAGGAATAGATGGATTAGATGTTTGACCATCTAGTGAGCATAGTTGTGCAATAACGCTTTGATGCCCCTTTTTCGATAATTTTTTCATGTCATTAGAGCTTATCACCTTACCGGGTTTCCTATGATACCTCTTAACTCAATTTATTTTCCTTCCAATGAAAATTTCATGAAAAGTTCTTGAAAATTAAAAGCCATTGTTCCTAATGATTGTAACCATTGGATTCCTAGTACAACATCAGCACCACCCATGGGTATAGAAATCATTGGACTATTCATTACATATTACCCCATAGTAAGATTGATCTTATTGCATTTTCTTGAGCAATTAATAGATCCTCCATCTGCAATCATTACTTGAAACTCTGGCGTTGGATATACAAAGCAATTGAGAGCTTTGGATAATTTATAGTGAATGAAATTATGAGTTCTGCCATAATCAATAAGGACTATTACCTTTTTATTTTTGATGTATCCTTCGATCTTGAGGGTTTGAGGAGTGCTAATTCTAGCCAATGCATTACACGATATCATGGGAATCAACTCTTCAGACGAAATTTCTTCTACGTTTTCATCTTGAGATGGTTCTTGTTATTCTTCTTCTTCCTCTTCACAATCTATGTAGAATAATTTCTTCTCACCACACTTATGTCCCTTACTGTACTTGCTATCACAATTAAAGCATAAATTTTTTTCTTTTCTTTCCTCCAATTGTTGTGTCAACATTGTAGGTTGAGGTGTTTTAGAAGAAGGAAAATTATTCTCTCTATAGATGTTAGGATTGGTCCTTCTAGTAGCCATAGCCATATTTTTACTTTCAACATTTCTTGCCACCTTAAATGCATTCTCCAATGAGTTTGGTTCCCAAAGGTGAACCTCATGTTGAATGTTATCCTTTAAAGTTCCTATGAATACATCAATCAAGGGCTCATATAGAATATTTTTTACCTTTATATTCAATCTTTGGAAGTTCTCATTGTGCTCAGTAACTGAACCCTTTTGCTTGAGATTTATCAATTGGCTAAAGAAGGTATCGCTCCTTGTATCCTCATAGTGTGCTATCATTTCTTCCATGAAAATTTTCCAAGTGACAAGTGATTTGCGAGAACAAAGCCATCGATACCATACAAATTGATTGGGTTCTAAATATAAAGAAGCAATTTGTACCTTTTGTGTATGTGGCAGATTATGTAGATCAAAGAATTTCTCCATCTGAAGTATCCATGTGATTGGGTCCTTGCCATCAAACTTCCTCATATCGATCTTAGGAAAGTGGTTGGTCTTCAACCCAAAGGTTGAGTTTCTCCATTCTTGATTCACCTTTCTTGTGTCCTCATCATGAATTTCATGGGATACATTTTCACTTTCAGGTGTCCTCTCTATTAGGAAATTTTTCAATCCTTCCATGATCTCCCATTTTAAAGCATCCATCTTAGTATTTATTGCCTCAAACTTAACTTCTATTGAATCCATCATCTCTTGTAGTTTATCTTTTGTTACTGTCTTCTTTTGTAAATCATTTATGTCGCTATGCATTTCTTCACCTTCATCAAAAGTCCAAGTAGGATTGTATGGAGGCTTATTTGGTGTATAAGTTCCGTTTTTTGGTGGCATGTTGGCTAAGTATCACTTTAAACCTTGATTTTGAGGTGGTTCTGCTAGACAATCTTCTTTTTATTGTATCTCCAAAATTTCGGCCCTTCCGAGTGTGAAATTTTATTTTTTATAGGTCTCTGATATTTATTCTCTTCAATGCCACCGTTCTGATAAAATTTGGATGTGCCAAGTGGAATTTACGGTAACTTCCCCACAACTTGCTGATTTTTGGCCTTTCCAGGAGATCTCACTTGTATATATTTTCCCGCACAAAATAATTGATATAAAATTCTGAAACTTGTACCATAACTACTAAGTTCTGTCCACTATCCAATGCAACTAGTCTCACTCAATTTGGATACTCTAGGAATAATTTATGATTGTTTTACCCGGAACACCTTCTTGAGACTAGTCAATAGGACTAGTCTGATACCCTATTTTCCACAGGGTCTATCTACAAATTTACGATGACCTAAAAGCTGAAATTGATACCACAGATACCTTACTAATTTCTGATAATATTCTCTGGAGTTCAGGGTCTGAAATGTTACAGAAAAAAAGTTATAGAAAAAATTCTGCAAGGACTCAATTAATGATGATTCCATAACCCTATCTTACAAAGGTTGTATCTCCGAAAGTATAAGGTATCGGGCACTTAGTTTTTAACCCAACGTACCTTGATTCGTCTACTAAATATCCTCCAAGCCTTTCCTTCCGAATCATTATAGAAAAAAAATTATAACGAAAATTCCACGGTGTCTAAGATGTAGCAGTGAAACCCCAAGACCTTGAGCTCTGATACCATATGTTAAGAACCAAATATCAATATAGCATAGAAAAACCTTATAATAAGTACTCAATGCCTTGAAAAAGAGATAATTTCATATAATAAGCCTCTTCAAGGGGGAAACCTCCTTTTACCCCACATAAATGTTCAAGTACAAGATGATTCCAAATGAAAATGTCTCCTTGGTATATATAGGAGACTAGGAGGTATAATTACAAATAATGAAATAGAGATGACATAAATAAAATAACATTACTAATGTAATATGCCCCAATTAAGGGGTAATGAGCCAATATTAGGGCTTAACATATTTAGAAACAACATAGTGCACAAATAGATGAGAATTTGTTTCTTCATCATTAAGGCATAAGCTACATGATTTAGGTATTATTCCCCCTCTTCTTTTATAATTAAAACCTATAAGAATACAATCCATAAAGCATAACCAGATAAAACAAATTATTTTTCCAAGAACTTTAACTTGCAAAATTTCCTTAAACTACCATCGATTCTCTTCCAGATTATTAGAAAATAATAAGGACTGGTATGCTAACATAACAGTGACTGAACCCGTCACTCGATTCCAAGACCAAATGATTTTATCACAGGAATCATTAAATGTGATACCATTATTACAAAGCATAAAAAGTGATGCAGGAGCATCTCAAGCGAGCCATCACGGAGATAAAAGATAGTTGGAAAAGCGCCCAACGCAAATTTTGGAAATGTATTGAAACATTAATGAAGTCATCAAGTGGAGGCACACTTGTAAAATGTAAACGGACCTTGAGTGATCCGCTCTCGTCCTTAGTAGGTAGAAGGAATTTATGATAGTTAATGCAAGTAGATAGAACTTAATGCATAGATTAGACAGTTTATAATGAAAGAGGGAAATGGGATATAGACACCCTCATTGTGTATTGTAAGATAGATGATGCCAATTGAGAGTAAGAGCATAGAAGAGAAGAAGCAGAGAGCTGTGTAGCCAAATTCCATGTACAAAAGTTCTGGATTAATACAAAAAGGCTTTGATTCAGACTCATGGTGTTCAAATATTCTCTGTGTATGCATTTTTAAATTTTATGCTCATGAATGTTTTACTCTTTCTGTCATGAAATTTATTTTATTCTATGTATGAATGATTTCTTGTTGAATGTTTGAAATATGAGAGGAAGAGTAAGAAATGAGTTTCAATTGTTTCTCTGTCTGAGTGAGTAAAATTCCTGCAAGAAGTTCAGTGGAGGTTGTCTGCAAGGAGTGCGTCGACAAAATTCAGAGTTCATCTCTGAAAGTTCAGGAGAGATAACAATTGTTCTCATTTTCACAGAAGTGCAGTTAGGCACAGGAGCCGTGCAAGGTGTGTGTAGGCTGAGTAGAGTTTTAGGTCTTGTAAACTGAATGAAGTATTCAGAGACTGCTGCTGCAAGGAGTGTGCAGGGTCGAAGGATTCTAATTCCTTGGAGTAATTAAGGAATTTACCGCAAGGAGTGCGTGCAGGAGTCTTCTTCAAGACTCAGAGTTGGAGAAAGCTCAAAAGGGATAGAGTCTCCACAGTCGTCAAAGGAAGCACATGAAGTTTGTGCATTGGGACAGTGAGAAGGCGTCACAAGTTTGTGTCGTAGGCAGTTAAGTACCGTGGGAAAACCACTTGGTAAAAAGTTGCAGAAGTCCTTGTGAAGGAAAGAACGGATGGTCGAAATTCTCTGTGGGGAATTTGTGAAGTCCCGCCAGCCGTCAGATCTCACGAAGGAGAAGGGGAGTTACGAAGAGTGTTTCAAAACGTTCAAGCTTGGGAGAGGCAGAACCGTAGGTCCAAACCAACAAGGTCCGTTGGATTTACCTGGGGATTTCTATTTCAGGGTTTTGTGAGTTGAAGTCCCAAAATCTTTGCATCAGGACTTGCGAAATCATGAAGTGTGAAGTCCCAAAGGGCTGAAAGGAGAGTGTGGGCCATAGGAATCGGCAGGGTGGACAGGTGGCACACTATCGACATGAAAGTCAATTTTGTTGACTATTTCGGGGTTTCGTGGGGTGAAGTCCCGAAATCTTTGCATCAGGATTCGCGAAATCGCAAAGTTCAAACTCCTGATGGAATGAAGAGTTGTTGAAAAGTCAACCTTGCGAGTGCATCAGAGGTTCGGTAATTCGGGTTTTGGGAGTCGAGGGGATGAGTTGCATGACACCGCAAGTCCCGAAATCGCGATAAGGAGAAATCCGAAATTGGCAAGGGAAAGGTCAAGTGTTGAATGTTTTCGGGTTTCGGGGATTTGAGAGACAGGGCGTTTGACCACCGGATTCGAAAAATCACAAAGTCCGATCTCCTGAAGTATAAAGGGGGAATTTCTCAAGGTTATTTGTGGGTGCAGATTTCCCGAAAGGGAAATAGAAGAGCCCATTTTTTAGAGCTCTTCGGGCCAGTGGAAGAGGAAAGATCCTGTGTGCGTGAACTTCCAACCTACGGGTAGGGAGGGCTGTGTCAAAAATTAATTTGTCCCATTCAAAGGCCAACTCACCCATCAGTCTGAGATGCAAATATTCCTTCCAGCAAGGAAAAAATCTAGAACCATTTGGATGAGTGGCCTGGGCTAATGTGAAGATATGCAAATTGTTGAGATGATTAATTAGAGTTCTACAAAGAAAACACATAGAATTTCCTCCAATGGATGGATCCAGGCTGAGAATATTTTTCTTTCCACTACCCACAGTCCAGGCCATCCATCTCTTAATTATAGGCATGGAAGTCACGAAGTCCTTCCATATGATAGAAGAAACTGAAAATTTAAATTCATTTATTCTAATCCAAGAAGGAATATCTATGCATTTAAGGTATTTCTTTCTTAGCACCAAAATCCACAGACCACTACAAAAAATACCCCTCCAACAAGATTTAGCGGCTAAAGAAAGGGAAAACCAGTTGAGATTGTGCAAACCCCATCCACCACTTTCCTTTGGCAATGCAATCTTTTTCCATTTAGCTAAATGGAAGCCACTATGTTTCCTATCCCCTCTCCATATGAAGTTTTTTATAAGCCGTTGAATTATGTGCAATATGGAGGACGAGATCCTAACCAAGATAAGCCAATACACATGTAAAATTTCTAAAACTGACTTTGTTAAAACCAACCTTCCACCTAAGGATAGCCATCGAAAGGACCAACTCCCAATTCTCTTTTCGAATTTTCGTATTAGCCAATTCCAATCAGCCACTCGATAGTTATTGGGCTTAAGATAGGAATTGAGATACTTCATTCCATCGTCAATATTCATAAACTGAATATTAAATATTGACCGCATTTTATCCTCTAACTCTGGATCAATATTATGTTGCAAGAAACATGACTTTTGGCAGTTGATGATCATACCTGAAGCTTGACAAAAATTAGTTAAAAGAGAGTGAAAGGTCTTCCATTCTTCGAAATTTGCATCACCAAGGATGAGCACATCATCAACAAAAAACAAATGGGAAATGAAGTTCTCAACAATGACCTTGATACCTTTGAAGGATCTAGCTTCCACAACCTTTTTCATTTTCCTACTGAAGCATTCAACAAATAGAAGGAATAATAAAGGGGAAAGAGGACACCCCTTTCTCATATCTCGATGACTTTTAAATTTTTTTTGTAGGAGAACCATTTATCAATACTTCCATACTGACATTTGACACACATGCCATAATCCATTATGTAACCTCCCACTTAATCTCAATCTGGATGAGTAATAACCATAAAAATTGTCAGCTTTGTCTTATGCCTTCTTTAAATCCAACTTAAGAATTATTGAGCTTAATTTCTTAGACTTTATAGAGTGTAGGCATTATTTAGCTAAATCCACAATATCAAAAATCAATCTATCCTTGAGGAATCCAAACTATTCTCGAGAAATACTAGTAACCATTTTATCTTTCATACGAGAGGCTATGACCTTGGAAATAACTTTATAGACAAAATTACAAAGAGCAATGGGTCTGGAATCATGAAAGAAGGCTGGTTTTCTCACGTTAGGAATAAGGGTAAATAAGGTAGCATTGAGAGTGGCCATAATGTGACCTAATATTCTGGAGTCCTCGACAACCTTTATAAGGCCAGTCCCCATTATGTTGAAAATGGAATGGAAGAGTTCTTGAGTGCACTCGTCCAGTCCCAGAATATTCTCTTTCGGCATTTTACTGAAAATATGCTCAATTTATTCTAAGGTGATAGTATTTACTAAATCATCATTCTCATCATCATTGAAAATTCTTGGCACATCTTTTAGTATATGAATCTGATTTCTCATTTTTTTAGTCTCAAGAGCACTGTATTGAGACTAAAAAAACTTAAAGGCAGTCTCCTTAATCTCCTTGTCAGTGGATATAACATTACCATGTTCATTTTTATGTCCCAGATTGTGTTTTGGTTTCTTCTTTGTTTTGCAAATTTATGGAAGAATCTAGTATTCTTATCACCCTTGTTCAACCAAAGTGCCCAACTTCTGAGTCTCCAAGTTGATTCTTCAATTGCAAGGATATTGTCCTTCCTTAGTTTAAGGATCTTTAGAAGATTTAAATCATCTTGCTTAAACACCTGCGACGGGCACTTAGCAAATAGCTCTGACATTTTAAGCTCGATATGCAAAAGATATGAATGGAGTTATTGTTTTTTGTCTGACTACCATTGAACAGGCACTTTCTTTAACTTTTTCAATTTGTCACACAGTAGAACAGTAGGGGAAATATCTGTCCATTTATCCATAGAGATCCAAGTTGACCTGATAAGGGATATAAAATTTGTTTTGGATAACGAGGAACTATTGAATTTAAAGGGAGCACTATCTTTTTGATGTGAGAAATCTATTTGCAAATAGATCAGATTGTGATCTAGAATAGTGGAGTTCATTGTCCAAGACATATATTTACACTAATTGGAGAGTATATTCCCATCCAAAATAAATCGATCCAACTACTTATATATACATGTCGATCCATCTCTTCCATTGCGCCACTTCAGAGACAAATGAGATGGTTTCATATCCACAAGACTCGTGGAATGGAGCATGTTGGAAAAGAAGTTTGCCAGAGGATCAACCCTAGCGAAGCTACCCCAAATCTTCTGGGAAAAGAGAGTAAAGTTTAAATCCCCCCCAACAATTATCCCTTGTTCTTCTAGTAGGCTAGAATCCAGAATAGATTGTCAAAAGAATTTTCTTTCTTTATAAGGTGCATAGCAATTTAGGAGTTTAACTCTGGCATTAGAATGCTTGAATCTTCCCTCAAAAAATATACCTGTAGTGGTTCCAAAAGCACACATCTAAATGATCGAAGGATTCCAAACAACTAATAAACCACCTGACCGATCGTTTGGGTCCACAAAAACACAGTTCCATGAAGGAAAACATTTAAGAAAGAAACATTTAGCCTTGACTGCATCCACTAAGGTTTCTTGGAAAAAAATGATATCAGGATTATTCTGTTTTGACAGAATTTTAAGGGAGGATAGTTTAGTGGGACCTCCAAACCTATGAACATTATTAGAGAGAATTATCATGGGTAAAATGTAGGAATAAGAGAGCCTTATCTAAGGGCCAAAAGAGGGTGTAACTCAGAAATTCTAGTCAAAGATTCAGGAAAACAAGAAACAGATGAAAGGCCTGTAGACTGGTGTTGTAGTGGAACTTTGATGAGAGGAGCCAATCCACCTTCTATAACCCCTGGGGGATTCTTTAGTGGCTGAGGACAAGGATTATTTTGAAGATTTAGTGGCTGAGGACAAGGATTATTTTGAAGATTTATATTAGTCCGAGATGCAGTGGGAAAATCCAGTGATGAAGAAGAGGAAATAGTAAGGGGCAATGGTGAAAGAGATTTAGTAATATTAAGTTTATGGGACGAAGAGAAATCAACGGGAGAGGAGGAGATTGGACCTACAAGTCTAGCAAGCAGACCCGGTGCCTCTTCAACTTCATCCAATGGATTATTCATCCTCCTAGAGTCCTCAAGGAAAGGGCCTCTGTTGGGGAACTTGGTGTTGGGCAGCTCTCAACCATCCATACCTGACTTGATTAAAGAAATAAAAAAGGTCGGAGAGGCTTTGGTATGATCCAGTACCAAGGATGGAACATGCTTTGTGTCCCCAACATTTCTACATGGGCTATTATCAACACCCAAACCCCCAAAGAGAAAACCATGATGACATTCAGGATCATTAAACTTCCACATAAGAATTTCTCAGAAATCGCCGAAGATCTCGAAGACTCAATCCTCATTAGAATTTAGGTAATCAAATTCATCGACATAAATATTCAAAAAAAAGGAAGGGAAGAATAGTTGCATCTTACCTAGGAAGGAGTCTTTATCAGCATAATCCAATCATGGAGAGATTTCTTGGCTCTCATAAACCCTGAAAGAAGCATTCACAGAACCAGATTCCATAAGAGACGAACACTTAGATTTCAAGTGACCTAGCTTCCAATAGGAATGGCAGTGAAATGGATCCTTCCAATAATTAACTGGTTGACATAACATTCTTTCGCCAATATGGATTTCAATAGAGTCCGACAACCCTCTGTCTAGGTCTAACTCCACCAGAACCCATGCTAACCTTTTGTTATAGCAACTAAGCGACTCACTATGAAAGAAGATGAACTTTCCTACCGAACTGGCAATAGATTTGAAAATGGGCGCTGTTATCACTCCAAGAAACCCTCTGTGGTTGCAGACCAGAGGTGCTTGGTAACTTCAAGTAAAATTTTTTTTGTGTTTTATGAATATGGGTCAATGGGACAACTCAATACATTTCATAGCATTCAAACATGGATATGATAAACAAATAGACAGTGCTTTTAAGGATTGATTAATCAGCAAGTAGCTTAAAGGTGGATGGAGAACAAA
>ML779625.1:296131-318406 GCA_009831015.1 Picea engelmannii | reverse complement strand
TGGAGATAAGTAATATATACATATATATATACTTCAGGGTCGTCTATGGAGATAAGTAATGACTATAATTGACTAGATTTGCTAATCATGTCAGAGCATATACTCTAGATTGGTAATTCGGGTGAAATCTCTAATTAGATCTACTATTTATATAAGCTTGTATCATCAAAACTAATAATTTAGGTGAAAGCTATGATTGGATCTGTTATTTATATCAAACTGTATAATCATTACTTATCTCATTATTTATATATATATATATATACGTGCCTTGCACAATGTGAACTTAGAATGTCCATCCATGGCTTAAAATCCAAATGTCCATACCTTATTAAATTAAACACACACACACACACACACATTCTAAAGTGTGCCTCGCACAATGTGAACTCAGAATGTCCAGTCATGGCTTAAAATCCAAATGTCTATACCTTATTGAATTAAACTCGACATTTGTTTACATGTTGTTTGAGTTTTCTTGAGATAAACTGTGTGTAATATTATGAAATTTCCAATGTTTTGAGTGGACACTCCACCCATCATTAGGGACACACTTAAAACATATTAGAAAGGAGTGTTGGTTTTGCATTTATAGCGTGAAGCTTGATAGGAGTTGATATCCATTGTGAGAATATGGAAAATAAAAGCAAAATAAGAAGAAGTTGTTGTATTAAAAATAATAAAATATTAAGGGACCATTGTGTGAGTAATAGAGGCTATAGATTGTAAGATAATAGAGTAAAATAAACAAAATAAAATAATAAGGAAGATACCTAAGAGATAAATGATTAATATTCCTAGAAATAATTAGTGTTGATGAAAGATCAAGAAGCAATGTAAAGGGGGGTTTATGAAAAATATTAATCTATATAAAATAAAGAAGGCCAAAAGAATAATAAGGGGGAATAGATGTAACAAATTGAAGATGATGGGTGGATCGTCCACTAGGAAACGTTTCACGTTTCATAATATTATATGAAAACTCAAAAAAACATTATGAATAACTCTGGAAATCTACATTCTCAAAATTTATTCACCTATTTAATCTTTGAGAAAGTAGTATTACTACAAATGTGTTTTTGATTGTCTCTTTCGAATAAGAAATCCTTTTAAAATGATGAGAAAAACTAAGTAACACTCTATGATCAATTATATAATGCAAGGCAACTAGTTTGACAAACACTTAGCCCTTAAGGTAGTGTCAAAAATATGTAACTAGTAAGAATTAAGAAAGGGAAAAAATGTATTTTCTTTGAATTTTCTTCCTCATAACTAATAACTTATAGTTGTTATCAAACATTGAATTGGTTATCCAAGCGTTCACTTAGATAGATAAGATAGATGAATCGCAAGGAGGAGATTGTGATTTATTTAGAGTCATTAATATATTTAGAGCCATGTTTAAATATTTAATTAACATGTTTTTAGATGAAAAATGTTGTCTTAAAATATTGCGGTTTTAGGTCATTAAATAATATTAAAGAATTATGTCTTTACATTCCATCCTTTCATCATTGCCTCTATTGTTTTTTTTTTTTTACAAAAGCGGTTAATGGATTTTGATTAAAAGAGACAATGGCAAAGCCACTGGTGCTTTTAAAAGTATAGTGAGCCACACTCTACTAGTCGATTACAAACCAGATGCATTACAAATTTATTTACAGCGGAGGCTTCTATACAAAATGCCTGCTTCGTTGAGATGTTACAGAGCTCCCTTCCTAGCTTTGGGAAACTAAACAACTACTTTGGGTCTTCCTTCCAATCCTTGTTCAACTGGGCCATTTTTTCCTCCAGTTGGCTTACTCTGGCCTCAAATTCTTGTTTGGGATCCTTGAGCTATTTACGCAGTTTTCCTAGCTCCTCTATGAGCAAAATTTTCGTTGTGGTGATGTCTCCTTCCAACATCTCCAACTGCCTTCCTACATCTATATCCAAATTTTCCAGAAAATCCAGTTGGTGGTTCAACATTTGCATGATATTTTCCAGGGTGCCTTCCAGTGCATTCAACATGTCTTCTATAGTGGGCTTGATTCCTAAACTGGCTGCGATCTTCGTCGTCGTCTTCTCTTCACTTGGCATTCTACTCCTACATTCAATCCCCTCGAAATTGGTCTCTAAACCTATACTTGACTGTCTTGGATGCCTCCTCGTGCTTCTGGTATGGAGAGGAACATCCCTGCTTCCCAATTTAAGCTCAAACTCCTCCCAGTTCATTTCCCCTAGATGATTCTCATGATATGGGAGGCATGGGAGACCTGTAGGCCTATCTCCTTTCCACAAAAGTTCAACGCCCAAATGATGAGTTCATTTGTCTCTTGTGACCACTTTCTCTGTCCTGTAGGGCCTTTGTCTTGTAGCGATTTGGATTTGCTCGTTGCCTTCTGTCATGCTGCTTTCCCCTTTCCATCTCGTGCCTATGAGTTATTTATGAATTTCCCCCCTAGAGTCAGGGTAGATCCATTTGGGACGTTGTTCCATTAAGGTGTAATATTCCAACATTCAGGAGGGCACCTTTATTGGCCTTGGCATCTGCTGCCACGTTTAGATTCTGTAAAACATGATAAAGCTTATAAGAACAAAATTTTCCAAGGAGGAGATGGATTTTCTCCAGGAGGTGTTGGAGTTTTGCATTTTTTACTTTGCTACGTTGGATTAACGCTTTGATTACTAACTGAGAGTCCCCTATTATTACTAGATCTTGGATGTCATGGTTGATTGCTTGGTTGAGCCCTTGCCAGAGGGCTAGGGCTTATGCTATGTTGTTACTTTCAATTCCAAGTCCCCAGGTGAAAATTATTTCCAGTGAGCCTGTGGGACTTACCAGAACCCCTCCTCCGCCTACCAAGCCTGGGGTCCCTTTGGAGGCCCCGTCAAAGGAAAAAATATGTTTTTTTCTTTGTCTTCGATTCTTTGAAATCCTGTTTCTCCTTCCGAATTTCCTAGACTTCCTGGAAAGATTTATTATCTTTTCCCCCCCTCTGATCTTGAAGTTTAAACTGAGCCATCCATTTTTCCTCTTCCTGCTCCAGTGGTTTTGAGTTCTTTACTTTGCAGAAGTAGGGAGCACTTTTTCCAAAATAGGCCTTTATCTTGGTTGCAATGTGAGCTAGGCTACTTTTAACTTCCCTAAATAATCTATTATTTTGTTCTAGCCAAATTTTCCATAGGATAAATTTTGTGAGGACTCTCCAAAGAGTGGAAATTTGGCCCTTTTTTCGGTCTAGAAGAGACAGATGGAGCTCGAATTTTGGAGTAGGTTTCTCGTCTCTTGGGGTATGACTAAGTCATTTTGCAATCCCAAAGCCAACTGCCAAACTTCTTTGGAATAGGTGCAGCCTAGTAGCAGATGGTCTATGGTTTCCTCTTCTTGCAGATATAGAGGACATATGTGGGGGCCTTCCAATCCTCTTCTTCTTAGGATTTCTCCAGTTAGTATGCTTCTGTGTGCCAAGGTCCAAACAAACATATCAATCTTTGGGATGGATTTGAAGGTCCAAATTGCCTTCCAAATAGCTGGATTTGGGGGAACATTGGGGAGGGAGTTTGTGAGTTGATACCTTGTTGTAGTGGTGTAGATCCCAGAGCTCGCTCCCCATCCTCTTTTCTCCTTTTTCATTTCTTTAAGTGGGGATTTACCTTGGAGGCAGAGCTTCAGATTGTTCCAGTCCTCTTCTAAATCAGGAGGTTTGTTTTTAATCTCCCATCTTAGCCATGACTTGTGCTCATCATTTCCCCAGATTGAGATGTCCCAAAGAGTATATAAATTTTGAGTGTTCATCCATTGTTTAAGTCTTTCTAGATCCTGTCTCAATCCAAGGGGGGGGTCTCCCATGATTGATTCTTTCCAAATGCTGATTTTTTTCCCATTTCCTGGTAGCCAAGTGAGAAGAGGGCTAAAGTGGGGCATCACCTTTTGGCAGAGTGAGAAGATTGGGGATCCTCTCATCTTTAAAGCTGGATGATCAAGGCATCTTTCCCTTGGCCCATGAAAGTACTTTTTCCATAGTGATTTTTTACTCCAAGTTGCATTCCCAATGATTAGATTCCAAAGAATCTTTGCCCCTAATGCCAGATTTTGAACATGAGTGTTTTTGAGATTGAGACCTCCTTCCAAGATTGGCTTAGAGATTTTTTCCCAGCTTATTAGATGCAACTTTCTCCCTGATTGTTTTTCACCTTCCCACAGGAATCTTCTGAGCAATGCTTCAATTTTATGTATTATGGAGGAAGGGGCCAAAAGTAGGGAGTTTTGATAGATCGAAATGCTGGCTAGAACAACTTTGATTAGGACCACTTTACCTGCCAAGTTTAGCCAGCTTTCTCCCCAGGAGTTTATTTTTTTTTTTAACTTGTCGATCAACAAATTAAATTGTGAGGTTCTTGGGTTGGAGTTGAAAATTGGGACTCCCAGATAATTATAGGAATCCCATTTGGTACAGCCTTCCATTCCTAGTATCCTAGATATCTCCAGCATTTCATTTGGCATTATATTCCAACCATAGATATTGCTTTTGGTAAGGCTTATGACGCTTCCTAAGATTTATGTGTATGCATCTAATTCGTTTTTGAATTTCCTTGTTGTTTGTAAGATCACTCCTCCCATTAGCAATGTGTCATCCGCAAACTGGGCATGGTTTATTTCCTTTACCCCTGGCGCTATTCTCAAGCCATGTAGGCTATTATGAGTTTGGCAGTGGTCCAATTGGAAGCTCAACACTGAAGCTTGGATTGCATAGAGAAGGGGAGAGAGGGGGAATCCTTGTCGGAGTCCTCTGGAAGCTTGAAAGAACTTAGTTTCCCTCCCGTTCACTAGTGGGGATATCCAGGGGGACCCAGTACAATCTTTTATCCAATTCACAAAAGCTGGGGCGAAACCAAAATTTTCCATGACTTTAAATAAAAAATTATGCCTTACTCTATCAAACGCTTTGGCTAGATCTAGTTTTATTATCATACCTTTGTATTTTAGCCAGATACTTGAGTGCAGAGCCTCTTGTACTAGGACGATGTTGTCTACTATGTGTCTGCCTTTAATAAACCCTCCTTGATTTTCCAGGATGATTATAAGGAGAATTTTTTTAATTCTGTTGGCTATAACTTTTGTGAGGATTTTGTAGATTGTGTTGCAAAGGGATATTGGTCGGAACCTGTCAAAGATGATTTCTCCTTTTTCTTTCAGGATCAGTGCCAGGAAGGCCGAGTTTGTTCCACCTCCTAGTTTGCTGCAAGTATGAGATTTTCGTATCAGCTTCGTTAGATCTGATTTTATTATATCCCAGCTATGTTGGTAGAATCTAGCTATGAATCCATATGGTCTTGGAGCTTTGTCAGGGTTCATTTGGTCAAGTTCTTCCTTTATTTCTTGCTGGGTGACTTCCCTTGTTAGACTATTATTGAAGTCTTCTTGGATGAGCTTTGGGACAAGAGAGATAGGATACTCTTTGGCGTCTATAACAGTTCTTTGTGGTTCTGTGTATATATTTTCGAAGGTTTCAGTTGTGGTTGCTTTAATGCCTTCAGAGTCAATGATTGTTTGATTCTGAACCTGAATTTCAGTAAGTTTCTTAAACTGCTTCCTTGCCTCAGCTTGTTTATGGAAGTAGCTAGTGTTTCTATCTCCGGCTTCCAACCAAAGGCTTCTGGATTTCTGTCTCCAGTAATTTTCCTCCTCTCGGCACGCTTGATGCCATTTCATTTGAAGTTGGTCTTCTCATTGCAAGCTTTCCTGTGTAATTTCATGATTTTCCATTTCCAGTTGATGATTCCCTAGCTTCTTTTGAGCTTCTTGGCGAGTTTTAATCGAATTTGATTGACCTTTTTCCCAGGGTTTTAGCGCAGTCTTTAATCTTCTCAGTTTTTCTTCCCACACATAGAAGGTTGAGCCTCTTATTGTGTCATTCCAAACTTTGGTAACTAGCTTCAAGAAACCATCATCTTGGATCCAAATTGGGCTAAATTTGAAGGGAATAGGCCCAAGATTCATGTCACAAGATACTTTTAATAGGATTGGTTTGTGATCTGACATGTTGTGTGGGAGGATCGAAGAAGTGGGAGTGAGGCCCAGAAGTAAGAAGGCACTTTGGACGAGGAATCTATCTAGCCTTGCAGCTATATGCCCCGGTCCTATCCTCTTATTTGTCCACGTGTATTTTCCTTTAGTGGGTTTGATATCTTCTAGATCCCACTCTGACATTAAGTCTTCTACCCATTCTCTTGCTGGGTCTCGCACTATGGAGCCACCTTTTTTTTCATTTGAAGCTAGGGTCACGTTTAGGTCCCCCCCAATGATGATATTGGCAAGATCATTTTGCAGTAAGTAGTCTTTTAGGGTCTCCCAACAATTTCTTTTTTCTGCCAAAAGGACTGGTACATAGATATTGAAGAGACTTACCAATCAGCCCATTTATTTGTGAAGGAGGTTAGTGTGGATTGAGTGCGTGCTCATTTCAGAGTTGATCAATTCGAACTTCATAGTGTTCCAAAGGGTGCCTATCCCACCTGAGGCACCTCTTGCACTTTCTACTTTCCCTTGGTTTATTCTCCATAGGGTAGATGTTGCATTGAGAAAGTCTTGCCTGTCCATATTAGTCTCTTGGAGGAGAAGTATATTGGATTTTGAGGTTCCTATGATGTCTTTAAGTGCTTCTTCTTTCCTTTTCCTATCGAATCCCCTGCAATTCCAGGAGGTTAGTTTCATGGATTACCTTGGGGGGATGAGTGGCCTCCTTGAGAGGCCTTGGAGTTCTTCCTGGTCTGTCTTACACTGATTAGTTTCCTGATTGTTGGTTGCGATCCTTTTAGAATGTCTTTGTAGGTTTCTTTGTCTCTTTCCTCTTTCTTGGATTTTCGTCCTCTACATGTTTTCTTTGGTGTGATCAGGGCATCACTTGCACCTTTGTAATCTCTTTCTGAGGAAACCTCTCCTTCCTCTATGTCCGGGTTTTCTTCCTTTCCCAGGGGGGGATTTTTCTTGGTCTTCTTCTCTTGTTGGAGTAGGGATCTCTCTGGTTTCAGGGTGTGATTTCTCAGGTGTTTCTTCGGTTGGGGTTACTTCCTGTGATTTTTCTTCTACTGTTTTCTCTGCATGTTCCTGATCCAATATTCTAAATGTGTTCTCTACCCCTAAATCTGATTTATTTCCTGGTTCCTTGGCCTATGGGGGGGATGTCGTTTCATTCCTTGGACCTTTAGATTTGGAGGTGGTTTTCCCTTTTCTTGGTTGTTGCCAGCCTTCTCCATTTTCTTTCTCCTTGTTTGGGTTTTTAGGGCAGTTTATTTGGAAGTGACCGTATTCATGGCATCCCCTGCATTTGAAAGGGAGTTGTTCATAGTCAAGCTTCTGGTAATTCTTCCATTCTCTAACCTTGAGTTTGATCACTTCTGGGAGCCCCATATCTAGGTCAACTTCCACATAGATTCGCGTGGATGAGTATTGATATTTAGAGTATGCTCTCTCAATGTATTTCTCCAACCCATTTCCGATTGCTTGGA
This sequence comes from Picea engelmannii, assembly GCA_009831015.1. Lineage (NCBI taxonomy): Eukaryota > Viridiplantae > Streptophyta > Pinopsida > Pinales > Pinaceae > Picea > Picea engelmannii. The sequence goes on along the minus strand of ML779625.1, from coordinate 310,915 downwards.
GTGAAGAGGGATTCTAGTAGTGGATTGGTAGATTGGGTAGCCTAACCCAGACTAGAACATCCTTGAGTACTTCTATTACAGGATCAAAACTCGGAGTCCATCGGTTCAAGTATAGCCCTTGAGTACCCATGAAATACGGTCTGTTCCTAAATATGAGATCTCTATCTTCCTAGGAGATGAATTCAAAGATGAAGAATCCTCTTCCCACTGCATAGCAGGTTATGATGTTTTTGATCAGTGGTCTTGAATTCCTTTGGATTCAGTTGTCCGTATTTCGGGCTAATGGCTAGAGCCCCATGAATTGTCCTACCAGTCCGCGATATGAGAGGGAAATTACTACCCTAATTGGGTGATCCGGGGGTAGTTCGATTTATGGGATTGAGTTGAGCTTTTTGACGAAACTTGGAGGTTCAGTAGGAGGGAGCTTCTTTCTTTGGGAGGCCAGAAGCTTGCGAAAGCAAGTAGTAGGAGAAGGAGGGGGCGGCGGCTCCCCTTCTCCGGGAGCGGCCATGGTAGGGGAAAATAAGGCGATCAGAAGTGAAACTCGAATCATATCAGAGCGCCTCCTCTAGAGGAATGAATAACATCCTCTATTGTTACTTTATCTTGTAATGGTAATATAATTTCATAGTTTAATTGCATAGTTTGAGACATCTCTTATGGTACATGTGTGAATGCATTTTGTGCATATATTTTGGCCTTATTGTCTTTCCTTTTGTAGACTTATTGTCTCTCTTTTTATTTTCTACATGTTTATGTTTTGTTATGTTTTAAAAATAATTTATTATGTTTTTTAAAAATTATTTTCCAATGACATGCTTCCACAATAGATAATGTTTTTTGCATTATTATTCACTTCTTCTTCATATAACACATAAGAKYTAACCAATCTATTGTGGCTAGGCATCTTGGATCCCTTACATAAGTCATAGTTTTGACCATTGGCCCCACAGTGAAGGCAATGYGAATTTTAAGTGACCAATCCATCCTGGATTRGATTCATGGTATCAAAGCAATTATTTGTCAAAAAAACTTAGAGATATTACACAATCCATTAATAAGTATATACTCTTACAACTCATAATCAATTGATTTAAAGATTCCAATTTACAAAAAATCATAACATTGATATTGGTTCAAAGTTTTAGAAACTTAACACTTCAGTTCCACTAAGAAGTCCACATTTATGAACATAAATTTTTCGTTATCACTTTGAAGACTTGTGAGAAATTTTTGGGTGAATTCTTTGCAAGTATAAGTGAGGTATAACGGGTCTACAAAACAAGAAAATTTCAGTGTGGGCATACTTTAAGTTTCAAAGGAAAGGATTCACACATTTATGTCTTTATATTCAGTCAACATCATTAGAAACCAATTCTATTGGATATGTGATATTAGACATAGGTGTTGTGTAGAGCATGATCAATGAATATCTTTAGAAGTAGTGTAAAAAAATTGTAACCCACTTTATATATTTTTTAACAAAGTTTTCCCTAGTAAGCATATGGTTATTTGTCTTATAGATTAGGCATGTTTAAAGGAAAAATGTTATGATTCTTAACCATTAAAATTGAATCACAAACAAGATATTTATAAAATATATAAATCCCCCTTTACTTCATACATAAAAATACCCTTATATAGGGAAACACCATACAATGATCCTTTTATGGAAGGATCAACTCATGTTCACTTGCATCTTCAAGGGGGAAACCTCCCGATGAACTAAGACCAAATACAATATACTCCGATATATGCTTCCCAAGGAGATATCCATCCTTATTTATAGCTAGCTAGAAAACACCAATCATAACCAAATGTTAACTATGTAGTGGGCCTTTTTTAATGAGGCCACATCACATTTATTCAAGGATACCTACTCAGTGGAACTTATTTAATAATAGAAAATATAATGGATCCAATCCACCTTAAATCAAATGACCACCATCTACCCTTTCATTACACCCTTAGGAAGGATCCCACAAAAAACAAACCTTTAAGGTCAACATCAATCATAGAATTCCATTGCTCAAGGGAAGAGTGATGCCAAATCATTGGAAGAATAGATTAATTATCTATAGATCTAATTTAGTGTTGAACATATATGATCTAGGTGGATAATGGTGGCCACACACTTGTTCCACTAATTCAAAATGGTTCCACATATTGGTAGTTTTCTACAGTTTTTTCAAGTCCCAAACTTTCAGGGTCATTTTGAGGCCCTAAACGATGTTTTTTTGGCATGAAAACGCCTAGCATGTAGCCATAGGAACATGTTAGGAAAAAAAGAATGTGTATTCCTCGACTAGACTTTTCTATTGGTGTAACAAGTGCCCCAAACATAAATTGTATGCAAAAGTTGCACCCTCGAGAAGTTGACGTATCAACTAACCACATCGGGGCCCACAAACCTTTTAGAGTTTCATCTTTCGGGGTTAGGTTTTTGGATTTTTAGGGTTTTATCATTGATTCTTTATGTTAAAAGGCATTTTTATACTCTTTATAATCATCTTCTTGTGAATGAGCGTAGCCGACACATCTCTCTCTTCAGAGATAAGCTACCACCATTCTAACTAGCTTGTGTTCTTTGCATTTTACAATCTTTGTATTCCAGGTAGTCGTTAATAAGTCTAAGTTTTATTATATTATTATGTTCCTTCAATATCTCTGTGTTTTTATTTGTTATATCTCTACCTTCATGTCATTCTCAATATAATCTAGATCAATATAGATGACACTGAGAAGATAAATCTCACAACCATGAAAATGTCGCACAATGTCATAGCATGATGGGAAACCCACAACCAATGGTGTGTGGTTATAGTGAGGCCATTTATCTATGGGTTGAATTCATAGTGGGGTGGTTTTAAGATAATGATAATTTCTCTCTATGCATTAGCAACACTCCAAACATGGAAAAACAACAACCTGTTAATTTGGAGGGATGATTCAAGGTATTTTCATAATGAATTTGAATATGATGTAAAAAGATGAAATGTAGGAAAATGAATTAGGTTTCTGAAAATACACACACACACACATTATAGAAATTGTGTATGACTATGTGAAATTTGATTTTTCCTAACAATGGTATGTTATTTTTCATGCAAAATATAATGCATATGTTACCATCAGTGCTAACTTTGAGTACCTAAATGATGCAATTTCCTTTAATTTTTTTTTATAATTGTAGAGAAAACGTTGCTTTTATCATCCCAAACCTATATCTAAGGAAACCAACTCAAAAATCATGTTTTCTAGAGTTGTGACTCCTTCCTACAAAATATTTGAAATGAAAAGAATGCTCAGGGACTCTAGGAAAGTGTGCGCATTCTAAAGAATGCACACACTTTTATACATTTTTCTTCCTCTTCTCACCTCCTCCCCCTTTACCCATATCAACCCACCCCCTCATGATTTTATCTCTTGGTCTCATGTATCTCCCTCCCTTTCCCATCCACCCTTTCCCTCTTCTCACCTCCTCCCCCTTTTGCCTCTCTTGCACCACCGATTGGAAATATTGTTTTCATTGATGTCAAAGAAAGGAGGAGACTAATAAGGCCAACGTGAATCAGACCACACAAACAGAGGAAGAGTCCATACTATATATAAAAACAGATAGAGGAAGTAGAGAATGTTCATGTGTCTTGATGATTTTATGTGTATGCAAGATAAAAAGAAGAATGAGTTAATGAAGATTAGTGATCACAACTTGAAGAAAGAGAGAAGTGAGATGATTTCACATGAAATGAATTCGGGATGCACAATTATGAGGAGGTGAAGAGTTTTGTGGTTGTATGGTTCTTTATTGATGAGAGATAACAATTTCTTGAAGTCTGAGGGTGCAAATAAATCTCAAGTGTGCGTGGATCTAAGAAGTAATGAGGGAGGTCCCAGACCTAGTTAACTAGATCAAATAAAACCATGTTCAACGACTTTATAAGGTAAAGGTTTTGTTATACAATTTGAATGTGAATGGAATAGTTATGAAACCCTACACAAGGAGTTAACTTTTAGTCATGGGGCCCATTATATTAGATATTAGATAATCGGATCAGAGTGAGTGTGTATAATGCATGGATAAAATCATGGTGGTCTGATTCCCTAGTGGGAAATGCATACCAGACCTGAGTGAACGTGTAGTGAAAAAGGTTCCAAGTGGGTTAGTGCCCCGGTGGAGGAGGCAAAGAACATAAACTGGAAGTAAATCCTGACCATTCATCATTGAGATCAACATTTGAGAGCGAGGTACCAAAAAATCACACAATATTGGAAGATCAAAATATATTTACAATGTTGAAGTCCCGAGAGCTCCGTGTGTTGATCGTCTGGTGACGCGGTGGTCCCAGTGATGAGGTGATACACATGGAACAAGTTGATTGATTCTGATAAAACAAGCTTCCATATGAGGATATCAAATATTGGAGACTGAACAAGAGTGAATGTGTGAAAGCCTGGTGGGTCGATACCCAGGAGGGATTGGTGTCCTGGTGCCCTGGTGATTTAATGAGTCCAGTGGTCATGACACAAAGTATAAATGAGAAGAAAATTTGACCATTGACCATCAGAGATCAACGAATGAGAATGAAGGCTCAGAAACTTCAAGCATATCGATATATGAGATACCAGACCAGAGTGAAAGCGCGGTGTTGAAGTCCCGAGCACCAAGTTCCCAGTGGGCCGATGGTCGATACTGCATCAGAGTAATTAAAGTAGCCATGTCAATGCCATGTGTCAGGCCACATACTTGTGTTGAGTCAACATGGTGTCTAAACATGGCCGGAGGACATGATGACCTCAACAGTCATGTCAGTGCCATGTCATCTAGTGCACATGGAAGGGGTCCACATGGAGACTACGTCATCTGCCACATCATATTGAATATTGAAATATTGGAGGATCATTGCAATGTTAAAGTCGTGAGGGATCAATGGGTTGATGCCCTTGTGGCCTGGTGATCCTAGTGCCCAGTGGCCTGGTATACAAAATTGGAGTATGAACGCACCCTTGAAAATAATAGGGGGCCCAATGGGCCAGTGAAATGGTAGGATTGGTAGTCATGATAAATAGGGAACTAGATCAATCGATGGTCGAGATCTGATCAAGGAATGATCAAATGGTTGCTAAGAAATGATGTTTTGTTGTGTGTTATAATTGCTGGTGAATAGATTGACGATCACAAATTAATTATGGACTCATTTGAAGGTTGTTGAGCATTGAGGGTCTATGCGGTAACCTATGAACAAAATGCATGAAAATGGGAGAAATTGGACCATTTATAAAGGATTTTTGCAGCCCGATTTAAAGGAGAGTAAAAGGATTTAGAGCCGAACTCACGAACACAATTTTTGGCATATGGACAAAGCCTTGGATATAAGAGATTTGTGTATAAATAACAATGCCTAATAAATTGTAGGTAGTGTGTGTGTGTGTGGAAGTTTGTGAATGTGAAAATGATTGAGTGTGAGGGTGTTGAGGCTTGGAGGTTTTCAGGTGCCAGAGAATGTAAAAGAGGACGAAATATAATTTTGTAAAGGTCGTAGGGAGGTGCGAGGAAAAAAAATGAAAATCTAAAGTATCATTGAGTGTGAAGAGGTGGAGATTATCTTGGAAATTACAACAAAGAAAGAGTAGTTGATGAAATAAAAATATTTGTGCCACACAAAGATTGGAGTGAAGAGTTGTTTTTTTATTGTTGACACTTTAAGAATAATTCAATCCAAATAGATAAGTTGAGGAGATTGGTGTCTCTAGTAAGTTGGTCTTACATCTTGCTAATTTGGTACTCAGTTAAGGAGATTGGTGTCTACAGCAGGTTGGTTCCTATATGTATTTTTGAGTTGGTGCTCATATGAAGGGATTGGTGTCTCAATCAGGTGGGTGCCTGTAAACATTGTAACATATTGGTTTTTGTAATGGGTTGTAGCATGTGAATATATTTTAATAAAATCTTTTTTTGGTTTTCTCCCATATGGGTTTCCACATTAAACCTTTGATTACTGTGCATTGTATGTTTTTGTATGTTTCTTATTGCTGGTAAAGTAATACAATTGATAAGTTTAAAATAGTAAGAAAAAGAAAAAGCAGTCTTATATTGATTCACTCCCTATCTCAGTATAAGTAAGTGTGCCAACAATTGGTATCAGAGCAGGTTACTTTAGGTACAATCTAACCACTGGAAGGTGAATCCCTACAATGCACATGGATAAAATTGAATATTTTTCTACAAATAAAGATCCATTATTTGATGGATTGAATTATTCTTTCTAGAGCATAATAATGAGAACTTACTTGATGGTTCTTGGGTTTGACATTTGGAGTGCAGTTAAGAATGGTTACACTCCCACAAATCCACTTGTAGATACAATTGGAAAAAGGCTTAATGACAATAATGTTACAACCATGAATGAAATTCTGTGTGGTTTGGCAGATTCATAATTTGTTAAAGTCATGCGTTGTGTTTCAACAAAAAGAGATGTAGGACAAGTTATATAATAAATATGAAGAGGATGACAAGGTCAAGAAGGAAATATTACAAACCGATTGGGGATCATTTGAGAACCTTAAGATGAATGAAGAAGAGAGTATTGCAACATATTTTCTTCATGTAGATGAGATTTTCAACACTATCAAAGGATTGGGTGAAGAGGTTAAGGAAACTATCATTGTAGAAAAATTTCTTCGGTCACTTCCCTCAAGATTTGATCCCACAATATCATCCATTAAAGAAATAAAGGACTTACACAATTTGACAATGGATGAGTTACATGGAATCATCATTACATATGAAATGAGGATAGAGAAGTATAAGAAAGAAAAGCCATAAATAAATAAAGAAACATTCAAGGCATCAAATAAGATACAGACAAAAGAATACAAAATAATCGAATATCAGATAATCAGATCATAGTGGGAAATACATTATATCGGATATCGGATAATTGGATTAGAGTGAGTGTGTATAAACACATGGATAAGATCCTGGTGGTCTGATGCCCTAGCGGGAAATACATACTGGACCAGAGTGACCATGTAGTGAAAAAGGTTCCAAGTGGGCCAATGCCTCGGTGGAGGAGGCACATGGCATAAAAAAAGAATTAAATCCTAATCATTCATCACTGAGATCAATGGTTGAGAGTGAGGTACCCAAAAATCACACAATATTGGAAGATCAAAATATATTTACAATGTTGAAGTCCTGAGAGCTCCATGGGTCGATCACTTGGTGACGCAGTGGTCCCAGTAATGAGGTGATACACATGGAACAAGTTGATTGAGTCTGATAAAACAAGCTTCCATATCAGGATATCGAATATCAAAGACTGAAAAAGAGTGAATGTGTGAAAGCCTGGTGGGTCGATACCTAGGAGGGCTTGGTGGCCCAATGCACTGGTGGTTTGGTGAGTCCAGTGGTCATGACACAAAGTATAAATGAGAAGCATATTTGACCATTGACCATTAGATATCAACGAATGAGAATAAAGGCTCTGAAACCTCAAGCATATTGGTATATTAGATACCATAATGGAGTGAAAGTGCGGTGTTGAATTCCTGAGCACCCGGTTCCTGGTGGGCTGATGGTCGATACAACATCAGATCCATGAAAGTAGCCACGCTAATCCCATGTGTCGGGACATGTACTTGTGTTGAGTCAACATGGTGTCCAAACATGGCTTGGGGACGTGATGAATTCAATAGTCATGTCAGTGCCATGTCATCTAGTACACATGGAAGGGGTCCACATGGAGTCTATGTCATATGCCACATCATATTGAATATTGAAATATTGGAGGATCATTCCAATGTTAAAGTCCTGAGGGCTCAATGGGTCGATGCCCTGGTGGCCCGATGATCCTAGTGCCTGGTTGCCTGGTATACCAAATTGGAGTATGAATGCACCCTTGACAATAATAAGGTCCCAGTGGGCTAGTGAAATGGTAGGCTTGGTGGTCATGATATCTAGGGAACTAGATCAAACGATGGTCAAGATCTAATCAAGGAATGATCAGATGGTTGCTAAGAGTTTAAGTTTTGTTGCGTGTTCTAATTGTTGGTGAATAGATCGACGATAATAAATTAATTATGGACCCATTCGACGATTTTTTATCATTGGGGGTCTATGCAGTAACCTGTGAACAAAACACATGAAAATGGGAGAAATTGGACTGTTTATAAAGGATTTTTGCAGCCATATTTAAAGGAGTGTAAAAGGATTTAGAGTCGACCTCATGAACACAATTTTTTGGCATGTGGACAAAGCCTCTGATATATGATATTTGTGTATAAATAACATTCCCTAATAAATTTTAGGTAGTGTGTGTGTATGTGGAAGTTTGTGAATGTGAAAGTGATTGAGCATGAGGGTGTTGAAGGTGGAGGTTTTCAGGTGCTAGAGAATGTAAAAGAGGACAAAACGTAATTGTCTAACGGTGGTAGGGAGGTGTGAGGACAAACAAATAACATCTAAAGTCTCATTGAGTATGAAGAGGTGGATATTATCTTGGCTATTACAACAAAGAAATAGTAGTTGATGAAATAAACATATTTGTGCCAGAGAAAGATTGGAGTGAAGCGTTGTTTTTGTATTGTTGACACTTTAAGAAGAATTCAATCCAGACAAACAAGTTGAGGAGATTAGTGTCTCTAGTAAGTTGGTTCTTACTTCTTGCTGAGTTGGTACTCAGTTAAGGATATTGGTATCTCCAACAGGTTGGTGCCTGCAAATATTGTAACTGTAGGTTGGTTCATATATGTATTTTTGAGTTGGTTCTCAGATGAAGGGATTGGTTCCTCAATCAGGTGGGTGTCTGTAAACATTGTAAAATATTGGTGTCTGTAATAGGTTGTAGCATGTGAATATATTTTAATAAAATATTTTTTTTTTCTCCCATATGGATTTCCACATTAAACCTTTGAGTACTGTGCATCGTATGTTTTTGTATGTTTCTTATTGCTCGTAAAGTAATACAATTGATAAGTGTAAAATAGTAAGAAATGAAAAAGCAGTCTTATACTGATTCACCCCCTATCTCAGTATAAGTAAGTGTGCCAAAAATTGGTATCAGAGCAGGATCCTTTAGGTACAATCTAACCACTAGAAGGTGAATCCCTGCAATGCACATGGATAAACATGAATATTTTTCTACAAATAAAGCTCCATTATTTGATGGATCAAATTATTTTTTCTAGAACATAAGAATGAGAACTTACTTGATGGATCTTTGGTTTTACATTTAGAGTGCGGTTAAGAATGGTTACACTCCAACAACTCCACTTGTAGATACAGTTGGAAAAAGTCTTAGTGACAATAATGTTACAACCATGAATGCAATTATGTGTGGTTTGGCATATTCAAAAAATTTCAAAGTCATTCATTGTGTTTCAACAAAAGAGATGTAGGACAAGTTATAGAATAAATATGAAAGGGATGACAAGGTCACGAAAGAAAAATTACAAACCCATAGGGGACAATTTGAGATACTTAATATGAATGAAGAAGATAGTATTGAAGCCTATTTTCTTCATGTAGATGAGATTGTCAACAATATGAAAGGATTGGTTGAAGAGGTTAAAGAAACTATCATTGTGGAAAATGTTCTTATGTCACTTCCCTTAAGATTTGATCCCGAGATATCATCCATTGAATAAATAAAGGACTTAGACAAATTGACAATGGATAAGTTACATGGAATCATCATTACATATGAAATGAGTATAAATAAGTATAAGAAAGAAAAGCCTTCAACAAAGGAAGAAACATTAAAGGAAACAAAGAAGATAAAGACAAAAGAATACAAAATAAGTGACAAATTAGATAGCCAATCAGATGCAGAAGAAGCCAACTTTGTTAGAAAGATCAAGAGAGGAACATACAAATACAAATATAATCTTCCCTTTAAATTCTTTAATTGTGTAAAAGTATGACACTTTGTAGCTAAATGTCCTTATGCAAAAAATAGACTCTAACAATGAAAAAGAATTTTACTTCAAAAATTACAAGAAGGGTAAGATTGAAAAGAGAAGAAAGTTCTATAGACAAAAGAAGAAACTATATACAAATGAGGAAAACATATCTTCTGATGACAGTGACAATAAAACATAATATATTCTCTTCATGGCCCTAGAAACACAGATTGATGAACTAGAAAATAGAAACACAGATTTAGAAGAAGAAGACAATCCTGAGATTCATGTGGAAGTGGATCTTGAAGGAGAACTCATATATGCTCTAAATGAAATAGAAAGACTAAGGAACAAGAAATGGCTCCAAAAAGAGGAGATGAAGAAGTATATAAAATAAATACTCTGTATAAAATAAAGATTTGATGAATATGAAAAAATTGTCATCGGCCTAAAAATACAAGTAGAAGAGGAAAAGAGAATTGAAGAAGTCTTAAGAGCCCAAATAAAAGAAAAGGAAGATGTGTGTTGCAGTCTAGAAGATGAAATGGTCTATATAAGAAAGGAGTTGGAGAAATAAAATACCAACATGAAATTTGAAAATATCTTTGCAGCTTTAGATGAAATTCTAAACTGTCAAAGATCACCATTTGATAAGACAGGTCTTGGCTATAGTGATAAGAAGGAAAATGCTAAAGAAGATCCAACCTCCTCAAAACAGGTGAGTGGAGAAAAAAACAAGAGCTGTGTCGAGGTGATAAAAAATCCTATTAAGTTTGAATACAACATTAGGGAAGAAATAAATGTTCCATAGGGGACACATCTTCCTCACAAAGACAGAATTAGGAAGACTTTTTCGTCAACATGGAATCATACAGTCAAGTACCAAAATCCTTTTTCTGGCTATTGTTACTCTTGCAATGGTTTTGGTCATAAACCTATAGAATGTAGAAAAAATGAAAAAGGAAGTTATATAAGGAACAACAATAGATATTCCTATGGATTAGCAAGAATAAATTACAACTCATTCTCCCCTTTGTTGAATTATAACATTATATGTTATAATTGCAACAATTATGGGCATATAGAAAAGTTATGTAGAATTGTTTCTAGAAAAGATAAGAAAGAGGAAACCCTAACAGTCATCGAAATAAATTAGGACAAAGGGAACAAAAGAAAGAAAAATCCTTATTGATACAATTTGCACTACATGCACAAAATAATAGGGATAAGTGGTACATTAACAATGGGTGCTCAAGTCACATGACATGAGATAAAACAAATTTTATCACCTTGAAGAGGAATGAAGGCAGTGTTACCTTTGGGGACAATGGGACTTCAAATATAATTGTTAAGGGCACTCTTAGCCTTGACAATGGTAGGGATAAGATATAAAAGGTTCTTTGTGTCAAAGAATTGAAGCACAATCTTCTCGATGTTAGCCAAATGTGTGATCAAGGGCACACTCTCATTTTTAACGCCCAAGAATGTAATATCAGAAAGGAAGATTTAGGAAAACTAGTTGTAAGATCAATCAGAACCCCAACCAATGTATATATTATTGATGAAATCAATGGAGAAAATTGCTTCATGGGGTAGATAGATGAAATTTGGTTGTGGCATAAAATAATGGGCCATATGAAGTTTGACAACTTGGTAAAAATCAACGCCAAACAAGTAGTAAGGGATATGAAAAAGATCACAAAACCGTCAAACATTGTCTATAAGCATCGTTAGCATGGAAAGAAATTGAGGGTGAGATTCAAGACAAAGGAATATACAACATCCAAGCCATTGGAACTTGTGCATACATATATCTATGGACCAACAAGAACAAAAAGTCAGCAAGGAGAAAGTTATTTTATTTTACTTATTGATGATTATATTATAATTACTTGGGATTCCTTTCTAAAAAATAAATCTGAGGAATTTGAAAAGTTTAGATACTTCAAATATTTAGTTGAGAATGGTATTGACCAGAAAATCAAATGTTTAAGGTCAAATAATGGAGGTGAATTTACATCCAATGAATTTTAAGAGTTCTGTAAAACTCATGGAATAAAAGCCATTATTTAGCTACAAGAACTCCTGAACAAAATGGAGTGGTTGAAAGAAACAATAGAAATTCACAAGAGATTGCCAGGACAATGTTGAATGAAGCATGATTATTAGATAGTTTTTGGAGAGAAGAAGTTTACATTTCATTTTACATTATAAATAGATTCCAGATTAGGGTTAATAGTGATAAGACACCTTATGAATTATGGAAAGGTAGAACAACATTGGTCAAACATTTTAGAATATTTGAAAGCAAGTGTTAAGCCCTAATATTGGCTCATTACCCCTTAATTGGGGCATATTACATTAGTAATGTTATTGTATTTATTTCGGCTTTATTTCATTAGTTGTAATTATACCTCCTAGTCTCTTATATATACCAAGGAGACATTTTCATTTGGAATCATCTTGTACTTGAACATTTACGTGGGGTAAAAGGAGGTTTCCCCCTCGAAGAGGCTTATTATCTGAAATTATCTCTTTTTCAAGGTGTTGAGTACTTATTCTGAGGTTTTTCTATGCTATATTGATATTTGGTTCTTAACATATGGTATCAGAGCTTAAGGTCTTGGGGTTTCGCTGTTGCATCTGAGACACCTTGGAATTTTCGCTATAATTTGTTTTCTACAACATTTCAGAAGGAACAACTTGGAGGATATTTAGTATATGGATCAAGTTACGTTGGGTTAAAATTTCAGCTCCTGAGGCCTTATAAGTTCGAAGATACAGCCTGTGCAAGATAGGGTTCGGGAATCATCATGAACTAATTCATTGCAGAAGTTTTGCTATAAAACGTTTTTTGTAATGTTTCAGATCCTAAAATATGGAGGTTATTCACAGAAATTAGTAAGGTAGTTGTGGTAAAAATTTGAGCTTCTGGTTCATCTTACATTTTTAGATACACCCTGTGGAAGATAGGGTATTGGACTAGTCCTATTGACTAGTCTCAAGAAGGTGTTCCAGGTAAAACAATCATAACTTCTTCCTAGAGTATCCAAAATGAGTGAGACTAGTTTCATTGGATAGTGGACAATCTGTAGTATTTCTGGTACAAGTTTCATAATTGTATATCAATTATTTTGTGCAGGGCATTCTATACAAGTGAGATCTCCTGGAAAGGCCAAAAATCAGCAAGTTGTGGGGAAGTTACCATAAATTCCACTTGACACATCCAATTTTGATCAGACCTGGGGCATTGCAAAGAAGAAATATAAAAGAACTACAAAAAATAAAGTTCCATACCCAGAAGGGCAGAAACTTGGGAGATACAACAGAAGAAATATTGTCTAGCAGAACCACCTCAAAATCAAGATTCAAAAGTGATACTTGGCCAACATGCCACCCAAAAAGGGAACTTCTACACCAAATAAGAGTCCAGGAAATCCTACTTGGACTCTTGATGAAGGTGAAGAAATGTGTAGGGACATAAATGATTTACAAAACAAGACAGTAACAAAAGATGAACTAGAAGAGGTGATGGATTCAACAGAAGCTAAGTTTGAGGCAATAAATAATAAGATGGATGCTTTAAAAGAGGAGATCATGGAAGTATTCAAAAATTTCTTAACAGAGAGGACACCTGAAAGTGAAAATGCATCCCATGAAATTCATGATGAGAAAACAAGGAAGGTGAATCAATAATGGAGAAACTCTAACCTTGGGTTGAAGACCAACCATGTTCCTAAGATCGATATGAGGAAGTTTGATGGCAAGGACCCTATCACATGGATACTTCAGATGGAGCAATTATTTGATCTACATAATGCGCCACATACACAAAAGGTATGAATTTCTTCTTTATATTTAGAACCCAATCAATTTGTATTGTATAGATGGATTTGTTCTCACAAATCACTTGTCAGTTGGACAATTTTCATGGAAGAAATGATAGCACACTATGAGGATACAAGGAGCAATACCTTCTTTAGCCAATTGATAAATCTCAAGAAAAGGGTTCAGTTACAGAGCACATTGAGAACTTCCAAAGATTGAATATAAAGGTAACAGATATTCCAAATGAGCACTTGATTGATGTATTCATAGGAACTTTAAAAGATAACATTCAACATGAGGTTCACCTTTGGCAACACAAATCATTGGAGAATGCATTTAGGGTGGCAATAAATGTTGAAAGTAAAAATATGGCTATGGCTACTAGAAGGACCAATCCTAACATCTATAGAGAGAATAATGCTCCTTCTTCTAAAACACCTCAACCTACAAGGTTGACACCTCAACAATTGGAGGAAAGAAAATCAAAAGGTTTATTCTTTAATTATGACAGCAAGTACAGTAAGGGACATAAGTGTGGTGAGAATAAATTAGTGTACATAGATTATGAAGAGGAAGAAGAAGAAGAAGAAGAACCATCTCAAGATGAAAACATAGAAGCAATTTCATGTGAAGAGTTGACTCCCGCGATATCGTGTAATTCATTGGCTGGAATTAGCACTCCTCAAACCCTCAAGATCGAAGAATACATCAAAAATAAAAAGGTAATAGTCCTAATTGATTCTGTTAGTACTCATAATTTCATTCACTATAAATTATCCAAAGCTCTCAATTGCTTTGTATATCCAGCACCAGAGTTTCAAGTAATGATTGTAGATGGAGGAACTATCAATTGCTCAAGAAAATGCAATAAGATCAATCTTACTATGGGGGAATATGTAATGAATATTCTAATGATTTCTATACCCATGGGTGGTGTTGATGTTGTACTAGGAATCCAATGGTTACAATCATTAGGAACAATGGCTTTTAATTTTCAAGAACTTTTCATGAAATTTTCATTGGAAGGAAAAGAAATTGAGTTGAGAGGTATCA
>ML779625.1:276332-296020 GCA_009831015.1 Picea engelmannii | reverse complement strand
GTTAAAGGTTGGCATTATTAGACCTAGCCAAAGTTCTTACTCTGCACCAGTGGTAATGGTATTCAAGAAAGATAGCTCATGGTGTATGTGTCCAGATTATAGAGAGCTCAACAAGATCACTATTAAAGATAAGTTTCCCATTCTCTTCATTGATGAATTGTTAGATGAACTACATGGAACAATCTATTTCACAAAATTGGATCTTCGTTCAGGGTATCATCAGATTAGAATGAAGGAAGAAGATATCCAAAAAATAGAATTTCGAACTCATGAAGGCCATTATGAATTTTTGGTCATGCCTTTTGGCCTTACAAATGCACCTTCCACATTCCAAGGGTTGATGAATTCCATTTTCAATCCCTTCCTTCAAAAATTTGTGTTAGTATTTTTTGATGAGATACTAATCTATAGAAATTCTTGGGAGGATCATGTGCGACATGTTGACAAGGTGCTACAACTACTAAAGGAGAAAAAACTATATGCCAAACCATCCAAATGTTTCTTTGGAGTGAAGGAGGTAGAATATTTGGGTCATATTGTATCTCATGAAGGTTTCAAGGTAGACCCTAACAAGATTAAAGCCATGATGGATTGGCCGATTCCTAAAACATTGAAGAATCTTAGAGGATTTTTGGGTTTGACAGGTTACTACCGCAAGTTTGTTCAGTACTATGGAAGAATAGAAGCACCTTTAATGACACTAACTAAGAAGGATGCATTTTCATGGACTCCATAGGGAACTAAAGCTTTTGATCAACTTAAAGAGGTGACGTGCAAATCTCTTGTCTTGACCACTCCGGACTTCACAAAAACCTTTATTGTGGAATGTGATGCCTCGAGAAATGGAATTGGTGTTGTCTTAATGCAAGAAGGAAGGCCCCTGGATTTTGAAAGTTTACCACTCAAGGGAAAGGACTTACACAAACCCATTTATGAGAAGGAAATGATGGAAATACTACATGCATTGAAGAAATAGCGTCCTTACCTAATAGGTAGGCACTTCAAGGTCAAAACAGATCATGATAGTCTTAAATACTTCTTGGAACAAAGACTATCTTTAGAAGAACAACAAAAATGGGTAACCAAGATATTGGGTTATGATTTTGAAATCATCTATAAAAAGGGGAAGAAAAATGTTGTGGCATATGCACTCTCAAGAAAGGATGAATATGTTGAGTCCCTTCTCTGTGCTATCTCATTCATCCAACCTGATTGGATAATAGAAGCAAGGGATGAATGGAAGAATGAAGGAAAAGTGTGGACTCTCATTCAAAGGTTGCAGTAGGATTCCAGTGCATTAGATACATTTACATGGAAAAATTATTCACTATGGTACAAAGATCAATTATATTTATGTAAGAACTCCCAACTCAAACAAAAGGTACTATTGGAATTGCACACCTCTCTAGTAGGAGGGCACTCGGGATTTTTGAAAACATACCATAGAGTCAAGAAGGATTCTTTTTTGGATGGCCTTAAAACTGATGTTCAAAGGTTTGTGGAAGAATGTTTGGTTTTCCAACAAAATAAGGTGGAAACAATTAATACCCCAAGTATTTTACAACCATTAGCCATCCCAAGTTAGTGCTGAGAGGAGGTTTGCATGGATTTCATCACAAGGTTACCGAATTCTGAAGGAAAGAGTGTCATCATGGTGATTGTTGATAGACTGACCAAGTACACATACTTTTGTGCACTCTCTCATCCCTTCAAAGATAGTACAGTTTCCACTGCATTCATGGAGACAGTTCAAAAGCTACATGGTAGCCCAAAGATTATTGTAAGTGATAGAGATCCCATCTTCACTGGACATTTTTGGATAGAATTATTTTCTTGTTTGGGTACTCAATTGGCTCATAGCTCATCCTATCATCCTCAATCTGATGGACAAACCGAGATAGTAAACAAATGTCTATAAGGCTACCTTCGTTGCTTTGTCTCTAATAAAAAAACACAATGGTTCAAATGGTTACCCTTGGCAGAATGGTGGTATAACACTTCCTTTCATACTGCAACAAAAATGACACCATTTATGGCACTCTATGGATACCGCCCTCCTTCCATCACTTCTTCTCTAAAAGAAAAATCCAAGGTTCAAGTAGTGGAAGATCACATTGAGCAACAACAACAAGTTCTCCAAATCTTAAAGGACAACCTAACCATGGCATAGAATCGCATGAAACAACAAGCAGATCAACATCGTAGTGAAAGAAGTTTTGAAGTAGGGGATTAGGTGTTTTTAAGAGTACAACCATACAAATATATGTCCCTCAAGCAAGCCAAGAAGGATAATAAATTATCACCAAAGTACTATGGACCTTATAAGGTGTTGAAAAAGATTGGTACTATGGCATACAAATTGGAGTTGCCTGCATCTTCACGAGTACGCCCAGTTTTCCATGTTTCATGCTTAAAGAAGGTTATAGGCAACAAGATCCCAGTTCAAACTATATTTCCAGAACTTGACGAGGAAGGAAAAATCATATTGAATCCCGAAGCCATCATTGACACAAGAATTCTCCAGCTGAGGAATAGATCCATTTCAGAGTATCTCTTTAAATGGAGGAAACTACCGGCTGAAGATTCCACTTGGGAAGATGAGTCTTTTATACAGAAACATCCAGAGTTACTCAAGCTTTGCAGACAACACTTGTCTCAGGGGGAGGGGCATGTTAATCCCTAATATTTGGTCATTACCCCTTAATTGGGGTATATTACAGTAGTAATGTTATTTTATTTATGTCGGCTTTATTCCATTAGTTGTAATTGTACCTCCTAGTCTCCTATATATACCAAGGAGACATTTTCATTTGGAATCATCTTGTACTTGAACATTTATGTGGGGTAAAAGGAGGTTTTCCCCTCGAAGAGGCTTATTATATGAAATTATCTCTTTTTCAAGGAGTTGAGTACTTATTATGAGGTTTTTCTATGCTATATTGATATTTGGTTCTTAGAAGCAAGTGTTATATCAAAATATATGATGAGGATTTAGGCAAGTTTGAATCAATAAGAAATGAATTGATTTTCCTTGGTTATTCATCAAGAAGAAAAAAAATACAAATGTTACAACAAAATACTACTGAATATTTTTGAAAGCATAAATGTCAGAATAGATGAAGCAAGATCTCATAAGAACAAACTCCAAACAAAAGAAATTGAGTGTAGTAAAGAAGAAGAAGAAAAACAAGAAGAATATGAAGAAGAGGAAACAAAACAAAAATATACACAAACCCCATCAAGGTTTGCACAGAAGAACCATTCAGAAAACTTAATTCTTGGTGATAAAAATGTTGAAACACAGACTAGGAGAAAATTGGCAAGCACTTTTGAATAGGTAAATCTCTCTTTCTTGTCTGAAATAGAGCCTAAATGTTTTGTTGAGGCCAATGTAGATCAACATTGTGTTAATTCTATGGAGGAAGAGATAATCCAGATTGAGAAGAATGAGACATGCGAACTTGTTCCTAGACCAAAAGATGAGAATATATTTGGTATATGCAACCTTATGCTTTTGAAGCTAGATGTGGCCCTATGTTTCCCACTAGATTTGTAATAGTAAACATGATCATGCGTAATGAGATATTTGTAATGTCCTTGATTGGAATCTTCCCACTGATTTTTTGGGTGCCTTCCCTACAATATTGTGCAATGTATTCCTCATTTGAAAATTTGGTTTCTCGATGACTGACCAAAATAATTGTTGTCCCCCACTTGGAGAGCCCTGTTATGAAGTCAATTTCCTCCATATCTATATCAAGAGTATGAGGAACCGCATGAAAGAGTTGTCATTTACATCCCACATCCTTATCAGATGGTCCAAAATAAAAACTTTCTTTCTCATACTCTGAGTGTTGAAGTAATTAAGCAAACCATAGTCCCTTAGTATTGTTATGATGTTTGTTTCATGCAAAGTGGCCATTTCTTAGACCTCATGTTCTTTCTCTTTCCATTCAATAATTTTTTCCAAGAACTTCCAGCACATCACTAAATGAATCATTAGTCAAAATTTGAGCATAATCTAGTGTTTTTTTGATTATCTATTTACAATCTTTTTTAGAGAATTGTGCCTATAACCCCCCTAGAGGGGGTTATAGGGTGTTAGTATTTCCCTCCTAGTTATATAAATGGTTATGAACCCTACTTCATCACTCCTCACGATTCACTATGGGAGTGATGACATCTTAGGGTGCCAAGAGAGCCCCAAATCAACTAAAATCCAGCTTAAACTTGCACAAAATGACATAAAAGCACAATGAAATGAAAGAGCATGATGAGAGGAATAACCCGTTTCAGAAGGCTCATGAAATGGTCTCTTGGATCTCCCACAATCAACACTCCAATATTTTCTCTAAAGAGGGGAAACTTTCCAACAAGGAAAAACTAAGAGGTAAAATAGACTAGGTATTTTCACTAGTTGCTCTTTAATCCATTGGAACTAGTTATTTTACTATGTTCACATTGCCTGTTTTCTTCCATACAAGTTATTTATTTGAGTGTAAATGTTATTTGATAAAGTTTAAGGATATTTATGACCTTATTTCCATCGATTCATTGCTTACTTGTGTAGGACTTTAGGAGGCAAGAAGTTTTCTTTACTGGTGACCTTGTTAATGAGAGCAAGTTTTGTCCTTCGAGCTCATTAAATGACGAAGAGTTGTATTTTGAGTGGTATATTATCCATTTTTCAGCCTCGTAAAACTAATTAAGAAAAATTGTAACACTCTAGTCAACCTCAGTTAGAAGAGTTCTCCTTTGTCTTGTTTTATACTTTTTCGGGATCGGGGGCCCTTGGAGTTGATGGAATATCCAACAATACTGAGAGGAAGGGGGGGTTGAATCAGTATTGCCTACTTTTTCTATTAATTCCAACAATATTAAGCACACACATTAAATATTCAACTAAGAAATATATGATGAACAACAAACCCTTATGAACAAAAGATTTTATCATGGAACCCAACAGGGAAAACCACCAACTCTTTTCTCATTAATAAACTGTTGTTTTACAAAACTATTTTCAAGATACAACTTGATGGAGACATTGTCCCCAAGTTTCTTCAGTGATGAATGAAGGGATGCTTCCACACCCCATTTACCATCTACAACTAGAAGGAGGATATGACCCCCTAGTTTATCAACTACCACTAAAAGGATGATTCGACACCCTATTTACCATCTGCAAATGAAAGGAGGCTACGACCCCCTAGTTTATCAGCTACCACTGAAAGGATGTTTCGACACCCTATTTACTAGCTACAACTAGAAGGAGGCTACTACCTCCTATTTAGTCAGCTACAACTAAAAAGGAAGCACTTACTCCCCTGCTGCCCTTGCACCACCCAACCACCCTTAATTTCAAAATGCAATTCAATCTCTTCTTCTCTTCATTGAATTTGATTCATGCAGCCATTAACACAAGTCCTATCAGATTTGATTTTTTGACTTCGACTTATTTTCCCTTGCTCCACCCTTCCTCCCTCTATGCAGGTTATAACACTTATAGCTCTTTTATTGTACTCTGTTCAATATATTCATAAACATACAAAGATACTATCAATTCTTCAAGTCTTCTTAGAATCATTAATTGTTGTACTTTCTACTTGTCTGCTGCAACCTCTACTTGTATGGTCTTCTGGTTATCTGTAGTCAAACTTCATCTCTTTCTCTTTGGCTTCTGTCAGTTAATCTTTAATGAATCTGCTACAATCCAATAAACATTTTCTATATCAAATACTAGATTGCATAACTGCTGCTCCATCTTCTTGTGTTCTTGATCTTCAATACTACATTGACAGGCCCATTAGAACCAACAATTCTTCTTCTTGAAATCTGCTTCTGATTTGATCTTCTTATCTGAACTACAGAGACACTTTCTTCTCACCACTCTTTCTTGTTTATATATTCTTCAAAATGGCATGAGTGTGATACACAGTGTCCCTTTGTTTGGACCATCACACCTCTTCGTCTAAATTAACCATAATCATAGTTTATTATTCTTATCATGAAGGCTTTTCATAAATTGATCACAGATATGAATCAATTTCATCTTTTAACTCGATCCCGAATCTCTGCAATTATTTCAGAAATTGAGTTCTGTAGAGGCTCTTCCTTCAAACCATTACAAGTGACCGATAACGCAAAAACACGAGCTTAGCAACTTTAGCGACACATTATCTTTTGCCTTTATATCTTTTATTCCATATGACCAATGACGGTGACCTAACACTAGGCCAAATGAGCGCTTGACCGCTTATCAGAATCAACGATCATGATTTAATCTCTTGATGAAATGGATGACTGTTGGGACTTCGATACTTCACCCTTCGGGACTTTGTTCTTTCAAATATTTTGAATACAATTTCTCCGAACAAATCAGATGGTTCACATTTATTTCACGGAACCAGATCAATGGTCATATTCGATCCTTACACTTATCCTTTCACTGCTTAATTCGATGGCTATGAATTAATCAAGCATTGAGGTGAATGGCCACCATTTACTTTGGGACTTTTGATATTCTACTTACACTATCCTTCCATTGTATTTTGATCAATGGTTGAGAATGCACCCGAAGTGTTCTTCAAATCAGATGACTCATGTCCACTTCGGGACTTCAGCATTCGGGACTTCGGGACTTAGGTCATTTGTTGGTGGTGAAAATCCTGAAGTAAATCTCCCAGAGTGACGTAACTTACAGACGTCACTTGTTGACATGGCACGGGATGAGTGGCAGCCACGTGTCACTTAGATTCATGATTTACATGTACCTCATCTGTCGATTTCATCTTGACACTTGTCAGTATCTGACTGTGCCACATTTCCTTGCTGACATGGTGTGCTGATGTGGTTTGTCATATGTTCTTGATGACATGGTCTACTGACGTAGATCTCCCAATGTGACACATATTCATCTCCTTGATATAATGGTCATAATATTATCCGAAATGTATCTCAGATTGACGACTAAGAGTGACTTCGGAATTTTGGATTTCGGGACTTTGGGTAATTTGATATCTCGACTTCACAATTCTTTCGAAGTGAGATTCCTGAAGCGTAACCTCCTCACATTTTTAACCTGAAATGAATGATGTTCGTTTGATCAAGATCTTAGATCGATGGCTCGATCTATCTACATTGCTTCTTTGCCTTGATTTAAATCCAACAACCCTCCATATTTTATTATCCTATCCTTCCACTTAATTTGATCCAACGAATGACGAAAATTTGGGTAATCGAGATCTCATCATTTCTACTTATCCTATCCTTCCACTCAAAAGTGATCCGATGACTGACGAAAATTTGGATGATCAAGATCTCAGATCTTAGCCCTTGCTTATCCTATCTTTCCACTTAAAGTGATCCAATGGTCGAGTGACCATCAACGGTCAATGTGGATTGCGGAACCACAACTAGTGAGTGGTTTAATTCGTCACCAAAGATCCGCAATTTATCCCTATTGTTGATCTGATGCTTTCGTATCTGACGGTCACAACTTAATCCAACTTAATATGATCATTTGTTGGATCAAAAACAGTTGTCAATATTTAAGTTTATGAGATCTAATGATCTATAATAATTGCGGGATTGGAACTAGCGATTCATTTAATTCGAATTTCTCTCTCTTCAATTCATTCCCGTCATTGATCTAGTGCATGATTATCAATGGTCTTGGTTTGATCTGATCATTGACTATTCCTCCAACGATCCTTCTGATTTTCATCACGCCATCTCTTTTGAGCTTTGATCTTCATTCACTAACCCACTTGAGCTTTAATCTATGTGCATTGTCCAACAGTTTGACGTCAATGACAACACATTAATGACACTATGTCCAACAATCTCCCCTTTGTCATTGATGGAAACATACCAACTTCATACCCATCTCCTCGTGTGATGATTTGTCTCTCCTCTGAAGTTATTGACCCCCTTTGACGTAAATGGAAAATGGTTTCTTCCCCTATGGTAAAGATTTGTTTGTCTGTATACTTCTAATCAGAATCTGAACACAGGTAACTTATCCAGTAATCATACTTTTCTTTTCATAACCTAAGGACTACTTCTGACTTTGATTGTTGTCTCCCCCTGATTTGGTGCCAATTGATGCATTATTTTCTTGAGAGATTTATGTTGGAAGAGGGATTAGTCCAAATTTTTTCCTGAGATATTCAAATACATCTTTGCTTCTGACTGTTCTCCCCCTTTGTTTCTAAAAAGGGTACCTCTTCCTAACAAGGTCTCTCCTCTTGTTATCTCTACAGGATGTCATGTATATCATAATGTTGTTTTTGCAAATACTGTTGTCCTACTAGAACATTGCATAATTGTAGATCATGTTTTTCAAACGACCCTTGAATCTTTCCATTGATTCTCATTGATATATATCCAGATGTATCCATATCTATCCATGATACTTTTCTACTGTGCATTTCTCTAAAGTCGTATGATAAATTTTATACAATTCTTGTCACATGACTGCAATTCTTTTTGCAACAATTGACTTCACTCATGTTTACTTGTTCAGTCTTTTCTATCCACATATTTGAATGTCCTAGTTTGTTGAACTTTGTTCTCTGATCTTCTATTACTGCAACTTCATTTTTCTTCGATGTTTCCTTTACTCTTCTTTTTGTATTGTATGAAACATTTCTCATTAAATGTCTTATTAGGTTACAATAGTTATGGGCTTTGTGGTAATATCCACCACACCTGTAGAATCTCATAGTGTAACAATGTGTAGCAATATGTCCAACAAGATTGCAGTTCCAACATCTTATATTGTTGTTGAGCTTATCAACTTGTTTTCTCTCATGATGCCTACAATCCAAGGTTTGGGGTGTATGAGTAGCTTTTGGATGTCTTCCTTGATATGATCTTCTAGACATTGTAGTGTTGCTTTCATTCTTTGAACATGAAGGACCTGTGTCAGACCTACCTTCACTTTATAAATAAGAGACCTGCATCAGATTACTTAGGATTAATAATTTCTTCCTTGTTATAGAAAAAAATGGATTTGTCATTTGGTGATCTCTAATTTTTCAAGATCTCATCCAAGGTCATGGAGCTATTCAAGAACTTGACTTGGGTGTTTGAATTTTCAACCTTATTTCTAAGATTCACAACTTCTTCTTGTGTACCAATTGACTCATCATCATATTCATCTTCATCTTCATTGTCAAGTATAGTCTCTTGATGTTTGATCCTTATTGTTTTTAAATCATCCACCTTGACATCTGCACTCTCAACAATATTATTTAACCTAATATTGTAGCATCTATGTGATTTCTTGGTAGAATCATATCCAAGAAAGATACCTTCATCAGATCTAGCATCAAATTTTCTGAGATTCTCATCAAGCCTTTTGATGTAGTACTTACTTCCAAAGACCTTGAAGTATTTTACCGATGGAGCTATTCCAAACCATAGTTCATAAGGGGTCTTATTACTATTAATCCTGATATGACCTTTGTTCAATATGTATACTATTGTTCTCACATATTCCCTCCAATATCCATTTAACAATTTTGTTTCATTGAGCATAGTCCTTGCAACTTCCTGGATTGTTCTATTCCTTCTCTCAGCAATCCCATTTTGTTGAGGTGTTCTAGCAGCAGATAATTGTTTTGTTTTTTTTTATTCTGTAAGTTTCATAGAAGAGGTTGAGTATTCTCTTGTTTCTTTAAGTTCAAAAACTTGTCCTTATTTCCTTTCATATGTTTTGAGCACCCACTATCAGCATACCAGAGATCTTCTTTATCTTGGGCTTTCAAGGCAATAAGACATTCCTCTTTTGATGTTTTTTCTTTCCAAATCTTCTTTTTCTCTCTAATGAACTTTGGTTTTTCTGAGACTTGAATTAATCTGCAATTACTGGCTTTATGTCCATAACTATGACATTTGAAACATTCTAGGTTCCTTTCTTGTAGAGGTGCAAAGGAGTTATAATTTATGCTTTTAACTTGATTTACTGTTTGTCTATCTTTAAGGTTATAGTTCTTAACCCTTAAGGTTTTCCTTCCATATGCTCTACAATTCATAGATCTATGTCCATAGTTATTACATGAATAACAATAACCCCTGGACATCTGTAAAGATATTCTGAAAATGAATTTATTTGTTAACTCCTTTTTGTTAGTATTAAAGCTAGGGGAAATAGTGCTTTCTTTCTTCACATACCCAAGCCCAGTCTTGTTGTTAGGATCTTTCATTTCACTTGAACTACATGTGTTTCCTTGTTTTTTCAACTCGTGTCTCTTGGTTTTGTATTCAGCAACCTTGTGACCATAATAAAAACAATAGCCATAGGATGCACTCTTGTACTTGGGAGTTTTTTTGTCTTCTTGTTTGTGATTTCTATTTATTTTGAGGTTACTCTTGTTGGGAGGATGAGCAGGTTCTTGAGCATAGGAGTTTTCATTCTTTTCATCCTTCTGCTACATAGTTGTTTATTTGGAGGTATCATCACAACACTTGTCATATTCTAAATCAATATGAGTAGTAGGACTTGATCTTTTAACCATGTGTACTTGGTCATATCCAAGTCCATATTTGTTCGAGGGAAATCTTTGTAGACTAAGAATTTTATCAAGGGCTTCAGTTCCTTTCTTGAATTTTTCAACAGTATTCAGTTGATCCTTGAGTCCAACAACTTCTTGTTTTAAATTCTTGGCTTATTCCTGTTAATGGTTGCTTGTTGTATTGAACTGTGTAGCTCCTCTTGTGAGGACATTAATTGTCTTTTTAAGGTCTAATTTTCTTCCTCACTTTCTAGCTGCTGTTGTTTGAGATATTCAACCTTTTGTTGCTCCTTATTAAGATATTGTTCCAAGGATTCCAATCTCTCTTGATCTATTTGGACTTGGATTCTAAGGTCAACTATGATTTTCTCAAGTTATTTCTTCTTTGAATCTTGTTTCCTCCTTTTCTCCCACATGAGATCCTTTAGTTGTTTACACCTTTGTTTGTATTTTCTCGGATCATCCAAAGAAAACTCAAGCTCAGCTTCAAGATTGACTTCTACTTCAATGTATGAGTCTTTTTCAAAAGAATCTTCATCACTAGAATTGTTGTAGACTGAACTTTGTTTTGATTGAAATCCTTCATTTGACTTCTCATCTAGGTAGAGGTCTTTTATCTTTTCCCAAAGTTACTTTGCAGAGTTACATTCACCTATCTTCTCTTTGACATCATTAGGTAATCCATCAAGGATTGTATTCATTTTCATTGAGTTAATTTTCTTGGATTTATTTTGAGTTGGATTCCTTACTCTGTTTGGTGGGAAGTAATCAGTGATCACTGAATTCCATACTTCAAGTCCCAATGCCTTCAGATGGATTTCCATTCTTATACTCCAAAATATGTATTCTTCTTTTCGAGGTATCGTAGTTCCATTCATAGTGTAAATATTTTGTTCATCCATGTGTGCTTAATTTGATCTTCCTTTCATTTTGTTAGATTGTTCTTAAAGAAACCTCACTCTGATACCAATTGATGGAATATCCAACAATACTGAGAGAGGGGGTGAATCAGTATTTCCTACTTTTTCTATTAATTCCAACAATATTAAGCACACACATTAATTATTCAATTAAGCAATATATGATGAACAACAAACCCTTATGAACACAATATTTTATCGTGGAACCCAACAAGGAAAACCACCAACTCTTTTCTCATTAACAAATTGTTCTTTTAAAAAACTATTTTCAAGCTATAGCTTGATGGAGGGACTGTCCCCAAGTTTCTTCAGCTACAACTGGAGGGATGATTCCACACCCCATTTACCATCTACAACCCCCTAGTTTATTAGCTACCATTGAAAGGATTCTTTGACACCCTATTTACCATCTACAATTGGAAGGAAGCTACGACCCCCTAGTTTATCAGATACCACTAAAAGGATGCTTCGAAACCCTATTTACCATCTACAAATAGAAGGAGGCTACGACCCCCTAGTTAGTCAACTACAAATGACAAGGAAACACCTACTCCCCTACTTCCCTTGCACCACCCAACCACCCTTAATTTCACAATGCAATTCAATCTCTTCTACTCTTCATTAAATTTGATTCATGCATCCATTAACACAAGTCCTATCAGATTTGATTTTTTGACTTCGACTTGTTTTCCCTTGCTCCACCCTTCCTCCCTTTATGTAGGTTATAACACTTATAACTCTTTTACTGTACTATGTTCAAGATATTCATAAACACACAGAGATACTATCAATTCTTCAAGTATTCTTAGAATCATTAATTGTTGTGCTTTCTACTTGTCCGCTACAACCTCTACTTGTATGGTCTTCTGGTTATCTGCAGTCAAACTTCATCTCTTGATCTCTGGCTTTTGTCATTTAATATTCAATGAATCTGTTGCAGTCAAATAAAGTTCTTCTATATCAAATACTGGATTGCATAACTACTGCTCTGTCTTCTTTTGTTCTTGATCTTCAATAAGACATTGACAGGCCCATTAGAACCAACAATTCTTATTCTTGAAATCTGCTTTTGATTTGATCTTCTTATCTGAACTGCAGAGACACTTTCTTCTCACCACTCTTTCTTGTTTATATATTATTCAAAATGGCATGAGTTTGATACACTGTGTCCCTTTTTTTGGACCATCGCACCTCTTCATCTAAGTTAACCATAATCACAGTTTATTATTCTTACCGTGAAGGATTTTCATAAATTGATCATAGATATGGATCAATTTCATCTTTTAACTCGATCTCGAATATCTGCAATTATTTCAGAAACCAAGTTTTGCAGAGGCGCTTCCTTCAAACCATTACATGTGACCGATAACACAAAACCATGGGCTTATCAAATTTAGTGACGCATTATCTTTTGCCTTTATATCTTTTATTCCATATGACCAATGATAGTGGATCGACGCTAGGCCAAACAAGCGCTTGAGTGCTTATTAGAATCAATGGTCATGATTTAATCTCTCAATGAAATGGATGATTGTCGAGACTTCACCCTTCAGGACTTTGATACTTTGTCCTTTCAAATATTCTGAATACGATTTCGTTGAACAGATCGGATGGTTCACGTTTATTTTGCCTAACCAGATCAATGGTCAGATTCGATCCTTACACTTATCCTTTCAATGCTTAATCCAATGGCTGGGAATTGATCAAGAATTGAGATGGATGCCCACCATTTACTTCATGACTTTGGCTATTCTACTTATGTTATTATTCCACTGTATTTTGATCAATGGTTGAGAATGCACCCAAAGTATTCTTCATATTGGATTACTCATGTTCACTTCGGGACTTCGATGTTCGGGACTTCAGGACTTAGGTCATTTGTTGGTGGTGAAACTCCTGAAGTAAATCTCTCGTAGTGACGTAACTTACAGACGTCACTTGTTGACATGGAATAGGCCGAGTGGAAGCCACGTGTCACTTAGATTCATGATTTACATGTACCTCATTTGTTGATTTCATTTTGACACTTGTCATTATCTGACTGTGTCATGTGTCCTTGCCGACGTGGTCTGCTAACATGGTCTATCACATGTTCTTGCTAACATGGTCTGCTAACGTAGATCTTTTGATGTGACACATATTCATGTCCTTGATATAATGGTCAAAATACTATCTGAAATGTATCTCAGATCGATGACCAAGAGTGACATTGGAATTTTGACTTTCGGGACTTTGGGTAATTCGATATCTCGACTTCACAATTCTTCCGAAGTGAGATTCCTGAAGCGTAACCTCCTCACGTCTCTTAACCCAAAATGAATGATGTATGTTTGATCAAGATATTAAATCGATGACTCGATCTGTCTACGATGCTGCTTTGACTTGATTTAAATCCAACAACCCTCCATCTTTACTTATCCTATCCTTCCACTTAACTTGATCTGATGGTTGACAAAAATTCAGATAATCGAGATCTCAAAATTTCTACTTATCCTATCCTTCCACTCAAAAGTGATCTGACGACTGATGAAAATTCGGATGATCAAGATATCATATCTCATCCCTTTCTTATCCTATCTTTCCACTTAAATTGATCCAACGGTCGATGTGGATTGCATAATCACAACTAGAGATTGGTTTAATTCGTCACCAAAGCTCCGCAATTTATCCCTGTCGTTGATCTGGCGCTATCTGACTGTCACGACTTAATCCAACTTAATATGATCGTTTGTTGGATCAACCATAGTCATTGATATTTGAGTTTATGAGATCTGACAATCTAGACCAATTGCGAGATTGGAACTAGCGAGTCCTTTAATTCTCCTTTCGCTCTCCACAATTCATTTATGTCGTTGATCTGGTCCATGAGTATCAACAGTCTTGATTTGATCTGATCGTTGACTATTCATCCAATGATCATTCTGAGTTTCATCATGCCATATCTTTTGAGCTTTGATATTCATTTGCTAACCCACCTGCGATTTAATATCTGCACATTGTCCAATAGTTTGACATCAATGACAACACATTAATGACACTATGTCCAACATGAGTCTCCTTTAAGTTATTTTCAGACTCTCTAAACGTGAAAATACCACTGAGTTTACCTTCTCTAGGATCATAAAATTACACATTAAAGGACCCATATGGGATTCAACCCATCCTTCTTCAGGTTCGTTAAACATGTGATGAGGGACTCATTGAAGATGAGCTATATCGATCATTTTTTATCCTCCTCAATCTCATTAAAAAACAAAGAGGTACTCATCATTCATGGTGGGGGAAAATTTGAGGGAAGTGGGTCAGTTTTTTGGAAAGCATTATGGAAGTTGTTTGTTGTCTCCCTTGAACATGGAACCTGTTTGAGTCTTGTCTTACAATTGGGTAATTTTTTTGTCTCTAAGTTATACCAATCCTATGAGTCATTATACTCCTTCAACACACCCAAATAATTCCCCAGTTATCGTCACACTATGTTTTGGTATATATCTCATTGAGTCAATGTTTCCAAGTCATTTTTCATGCCAAGTCAACCACTTTGTAGTATTATCAACCCTCATCCTCTTGTTAGTTTGTGCTCATTTGATCCATTATCTTACATCAATTTCCTATGCCAATTTCATTTCTATGATCGGGGACATATCATGGCCCTCCTTCGATGAGTCTGTTCCTGTCAACTTCAACACATTATCCAGGAATTAGACTTAGAAACAGTTAGTACCTTGGAATATGCATGCCCTAATGTCAGGTCTCCTCACTTTTGACAATAGGTTTACATCATTGGCATTTTATCGAATGATTTCGTGAATTTTCAACTTCATCTCATTTATTCACATTCATTGGAATCTACTAGGGTACCTTGGGAGTCATTGTCATCATTGGTGATTTCCCTCGCATTTGTCAACAGTATACATCAATGATCGATAATCAAGTGGTTACTACCATGTTTGACATAAAAAAATCTATTCACTTGGCTAGAATCATACCATTTCTAGATTAGGACGAAGACCATAGGAACCCCTTAGGTACCCACCTTTTTTATGTGCCTCACCTAGGTTGCGGTTGCGATGGAGATTATTTGAGTAATCAGAAAATTCCACTATGGCCATCATGTTGGCGATCTCACTGATATATATGTTGTCATATAGATCCACTTTGTATTGGTATGTGGCTATGCTTTTGTCATATCATATCTCCACTGTGTATTATTTCCTGGCTATGACTTGATCACACCATGAAGGTATGGATCCACATTGATATTTGGTGGTCATATCCTTAGTCAGTGCTTTCATGGATCCACAATGTATTGGTCGACAACCATGATTTGAGTTAGTTTATTCTAAGCATGGGTATGCCTACCTCGGGGATGATATGTATATATTGTTTGATGTTTTTTTGCATCTTCTGCCCGACTCTCCTAATCCAACACCCTTACATATATATTTTTGTAAAGTGTTTTGGCCATCCATTTCTCTTCTGAACTCACACTTTAGGGTGCATATGTTACACACCTATTTTTTGCACTACTAAGTGTCACACTTTACCAAGTGGTTCATTTAAGTGTCGTAATTTCATCACCATGTGGGAGTGTTTTTCATAATCCCTGGACCTGTTGGATAGGAAACCTAATATTTGGAGGTAGAAATAATATCTTTCACCTTGAATTTTTGGCCTTTTTTTAGCATGAGAGATCCCCTACCCATATGAAGAGGAGGATGAAATTTTGTAATCGCTTCTTGATTAGTTCTAGGGGAGAAATGCAATCACCCTGTGATCAGTTCTAGGGGGGGTGAAGAAGTGGTTGCAACCATTATGCCTTATTTTGAGAGTCTTTTTCCAGGATATTTTAGTTTGTTAGAGGTTGGTTCGATCTACCCTCTATCCAAGGTAAGGTAAATCTTGTTTGTTCAGTTGAATCCTCATTTTATCCTATCCTCTCCTCAAAATTATCCTAGGGTTGTTATGCCTCAACTTCTATATAATGAAGGCAATTCCTGGGTGAAAAGGAGGGAATAATTTTAGGATATCATACTATTGATATTGTGACAGTCAAGGGGTTGGAAAGGAAATCTTGGAGGATTTGCTACAACAACGAAATTAAGGTTGTAAATACATGAGACCTATTGGATTACTGAGAGGGGGGGGTGAATCAGTAATAACATAATTATAATCCTTTTTCTTCAAATGTTATATCAATGTAGAATTATTATCCAATAATGAGCAGTAATAAATAAACAATCACACACATACACAGTACACCAGTGTTTTACGTGGAAACCCAAATCAAGAGAAAACCACAGAATGCTTTTTCTTATATGTCTTGAAGAATTACATTCATTAGAAGCACCAACTTCCTTTGTTTTCCAGCTGCAACTGGAAGAAGGCTCCAACCCCCTAGTTTCTCAAGCTACAACCTGAGGGAAGCTCCAACTCCCCAAATCTCTAGCTACAGCCAGAAAGAGGCTACAACCCCCAATGTTCTCCGGCTACAATCACCTGTCCTTGCCCCGTCCTGCGACCCTGAAGTAGAAGTAGAATGATGGAACCACTATCACACTATCACTGTGAAATATACCACTGTAAACCTATACCAATAAATCTAAACCATGAATCAACCTGTACCTCAACCTGTAATCAACCTGTACCACAAAAAAAGTGAATCAACCATGCACCAACCTGTAATCAACATGTACCATAAACAAGTGCGTCAACCATGCACCAACCTGTAATCAACCTGTACCATAAACAAGTGCATCAACCATGCACCAACCTGTAATCAACCTGTACCATAAACATGTGCATCCAACCATGTGCCAAGTATGTACCAATCATGTGTCAACTACTCAGCAATATTTACCAACATCATCAACAATACACCTCATGTATGTGCGCCAACTCATCAACTACTTGTCTCAACCATGTACTCAACATGTACCTCAACCAAAAGCCCTCATCAATTTCATCATCCAAATCTAATTTGTAGCTCTGTGATAGACCTGGTGTATATAATCACATTCTTGCAAACCTTCCTTAACTTTAAAAACAAGAGACTAGCATTTTCATCAAACTTTTCTTTAGTCTCACATGCCTAGTTTTGGATTACTCAACAACCCTAACTTGAAGTAATCATAAATTTGAACCTTTAATGTATAAATATATGAAACTAATAAAAAATGTTCTTTAGTGTGTTTTATGCAATTCCTCCAAGTGACACTACTTGGAACCTCTCATAAAAGGAGTTATAGAAAAAATGGCATACCTTGTTGAATTCTGGCTTATTCTAGAGAGTGACCTTGTAGAGCGTGCCCCGCACAACATATTTGATGAAATGATCTAAAACTATTACACAGAATACTAAAGACTGTACCCTAACCAACACAATTTGTCTCACTAAATTTGGATCTGTTATGAATAAGTTATGATGTTCTTACCCGAAACACCTGATTTTGACTTGTTTCAGGACTGGCCACAAACCATATTTTCCACAGAGTGTAACACCCAAACTACAATGACCCACAAGCTGAATTTTTAACCACGGATACTTGGATATATTTTCTCCATAAAGAATAGTATTATCTAAAAATATATCATAACTCATACCATTACCCATCAAACAAACTTGGGTCCATTACCCAAACCTGGGGTCTCCAACTTCTCATGGCCATAACTCTCTAACCGTGAGGAATTATGTGACGTTCCACATACCACCGGAAATGACATGACAAGAAATATCCATCTAGAATATTTTCTCTGACAAATTCACCTTCCTTCATCTCATTATTCCACAATTAAGCATGGGTTCTCTTACTCCACAAAACGTCTTCCTGTAAGGGCTTTCACCATAAGGGGACCACTTTGGAGTTCATCCATATTTACTTCTTATCAACCATGACAAAAAAATAATGAGTCATATTTATATCAAAAACTATTGGGTCCATTACCCAAACCTTTGTGC
The DNA here is from genome assembly GCA_009831015.1 of Picea engelmannii. NCBI lineage: Eukaryota > Viridiplantae > Streptophyta > Pinopsida > Pinales > Pinaceae > Picea > Picea engelmannii. The sequence goes on along the minus strand of ML779625.1, from coordinate 277,628 downwards.
TATGGGTCTTTCTTCAAGGGTTGACATCAATGACAACCAAGCTTAATCAACAATCTCCCCCTTTGGCATTGATGGAAACACTCTGATGCAACACTGAAATCATATCACTCATGCTCCCCCTGAAACCATGTCTCTGTCCTCTACATCTGATAAATCTGATCCTCCTCTAACCATGCCCCTGTCCTCTGCATTTGATAAATCTCTCCCCCTTTGTTATCAATGGCAAAGGTATCTTTCCATCCGGGGCTACTCCCCTTGACAGACTGTCCTCTTATGGTGCTTCCTTGTGTACATCTAAGACATATAGGATAAGCATTCAAAAAACATTCATTTTTGGAGTAGAAATAAGTCCAAGTCTTTGGCAAAGATATTCAAAGGTTTCCCGTGGAAGTGGTTTTGTAAATATGTCTGCCACTTGTTCTTTTGTGCCCACATACTCAACTCTAATGTTCTTTTCTGCAACCTGTTCCCATAGAAAATGATACTTGATTGGAATGTTCCTAGTCTTGGAGTGCATCACCGGGTTTTTTGAGATACTGATGGCACTTGTATTATCACAATATATTGGAATGGGCTCATCATACTCAACTTGTATATCTGTCAAATTTTGTTTCATACAAAGAACATGTGTACAACATGTTGCTGCTGCAATACACTCTGCCTTGGCTGTAGATAGATATACCGATGATTGTTTCTTGCTTAGCCATGATACCAAACACTCACCTAAGTAGAACGTTGCTCCACTGGTGCTTCGTTGGTCATCAATACAACCTGCCCAATCTGCATCTGTGTAGGCCATAAGTGATAGATCTTTTCCTTTTGGATACCATAATCCAAACTCTTTTGTTCCTTTGAGATATCTGAAGATCCACTTTACTGCTAATACATGTGATTCCTTTGGTGCTGCTTGAAATCGTGCCACCTTTCCAATTGCCTGCATTACATCTGGTCTGGATGTTGACACATATAGTAGGCTTCCAATCATTGACCTATATTGGCTCTGATATGTAGACTTTGAATCACCATCTTTGCTCAACTGACAACTAGTTTTCATGTGAGTGATAACTGGTTTGCAATCTTCCATTCTGAACCTCTTTAGCATTTATCTGATATACTTGGTTTGAGAAATCAAAATTCCTTGGTTTCTTTGATGTATCCGAAGTCCCAGAAAGAAGGATAGTTCTCCAAGTAATGACATTTCAAATTCACTCTGCATGTCTTTTGAAAATTTCTAGCTTAACCTGTCATCATCACTACCAAAAATAATATCATCAACATAAACTTCAATTAATAAAA
>ML779625.1:146240-233791 GCA_009831015.1 Picea engelmannii | reverse complement strand
TCTGTATATAGCAATAGTAAAACATCCTGTCATCAATCATGACGCATCATCATCATGGTTCATCATCATAAAAATCCAGATCACTTGCGAGCAAGTGTCCTCAAATAATAAGTTTTGTCAGTGCGCCAGAGCGGGATGTTACACTTCTTCTACTAAAAGGTAAACAACACTATTCTTATTTCTTGTACATATCTTGCTTGCATCGTCTTTGTACATATCTTGTATATCTATCTCTTGGAAAACAATGTGTTCCAAGAAGAACTATACCTATGGAAGAACAACAAGATGAAAAGAGTTATCATTAGATATTACACATGAAAGAATTAAATATGTGAAAGCTATTACAAGATAATCTGAAATCAGAATCAATCTTGAAGAGACTTAGAAGTCAGACATCAAGAGAAAATGGAGAAAGAATTATGACGACAACTAAGACGGAAGCGTGGACTCTGTTAGATAGAAGAGCCAATTATATATTACAGAAAACAATAAGGATTCATATGGAAGTATGGACTCTATCAGACAGAGGGAGCCGATTATATGCACTCTTACATAAAGCAAGGGTTAGGAGGGAGCTAATCCTATGATCCATTGAAGATGATGAAAGGTATATATATCCATGGTAACAGTCATGAAAGACAACACATGTTTAGTTCATCCGTAGAAGAAGACTTCCTCGGAATCCCTAAAGAATTCTTGATTGTCCATCCAGATCCGTGATCCTATGATGAAGGGAAGAAGTGAAATATATAGGGCATGGAATCTATAAGAAACTCCATGGACCCGAAAACTAAAAGAAGAACATGAAGATTCCAAGAAAGAAGAGAAACCAAAACAGCTAGTCACTGTATCAAGAATCACAAGATTACCAGCTGATATGAACTCACTAAAAGCAATCAAGCAGAAGAACTGAAAGTCATGATGAAAAACAATGTATGGAAAACCTATGAATGAAAGTATTGCAAGATCCAGAACTAGAGGTTCTCCCATATGGAGGGAGAAGACTATGATGATTGATATTTCCAGTACACCAGACTTATCTCTATATAAGTCATTATATCATCTGCAACATCCATGAGTTGGAATCCTACATCAGATAAATGCAAAGAATGTTCTCCAGAGAAATTGAATAAAGTACGTATGAAGAGCAATCTCAAGACTTTGAGGCATACCAGAAATAGACTCTTGTATGCAGATAAGAAGAAGACAACTTGGTGTAGAACCTCCAGTGCACAACAGAAGCATGGTGAAGATTTCCTATAATATCAAGATGACTACTCAGTGGATCAGATCTCATGATGAAAAAAGAAGTACCACAAAGATATGTTCCAGTTCTCCAACTATGATATACTCTATTGTTCAGATCCACATGAAGCCTTCACAAGTGTTCTAGACTAAAGTGCAAGCATTACATTATCCATGATGAAGTCCAAGAAGGAGAAGTAAAGCTTGAGTATATTCCCACTGATGTGCAAACGACAAATATCCTGACAAAACCTCTATCCAGAATCAAGTTTATATATTTTGGAGAGAAGACGAGGATCGAAAGATTCTCCAAACTAAGAGAAGGTATAGGAAATATTTTTGAAAAACATTTATTTTTGTGATTTAAATAACTCTCCAGTTAGGAGGGATCATTTATCTTTGTAATTGAAAAATAGTCCAGATTGGATAGCTGCTTTCCTGTTCGGAGTGACTGATAGTTGATTGGATAGTTGATTTCCTGGAGTGGTCTAGGACAATCATTCTTCTTGGTAGTCACTCTGAGTAGTGGTCAAGTAGAATGGTCTTCCTTTCCGGACAACCATTTTGGAGGTTGATGTAGGACAAACATTCCTCGAGGTTATACATTCTCTCTAGGTTACACTTTGTTTAGTGTCGGAGGAATGGCCCAGGGTGGGGAATGGTCCGGATAGTTATTCCTTAGGGAAGACTCATTCTCTCCAGGTTACACTTTGTTTAGTGTCAGAGGAATGGCCTAGGGTGGGGAATAGTATAGGCTCAGCAATCAGAGACAGTCATTCCTTAGGACAGACTCATTCTCTCCAGGTTACACTTTGTTTAGTGTCAGAGGAATGGCCCAGGATGAGGAACAGTCCAAACATTTCTTAGGGTTTATACATTCTGTCCAAGGTGCACTTTAATTAGTGTAGGAAGAATGGCCCAGTGTGAGAAATGGTCTAGGCTCATACATCAGAGATAATCCTTCTTCCTTGTTAGTGAAGAATAGGGTAGATAGCCCATTGCTGATGAGGGCATATATTCTTTCAAATCTCACAAACGTGAGTGAAATATTGGACCAGAGGATTCAATTTATCTTTAATAGTATTTTTCTATGCAGGATGGCATCATATGATTGTTATGGAGACTACCTGTCTCCAGACAGTAGAGATATACTACTGTGGTGAATATGTTCCACTATTCGTGAGGCAGATATTCTTTCAGAGCTCACAAATGTGAGTGAAAGATTGGCCCAGATAATTCAATCTATATCATAACATTGTTTCTATACAGATTGCTATCAGATGTTTGTTTTGAAGATCATATGACAGTAGATGAAGACTACTGCGGTGGCAGATATTCTTTTAGAACTCACAGATGTGAGTGAAGTATTGGCCCAGACAAATCAGTTTATATCATAACATTGTTTCCATGCAGGTTGCTATTAGATGTTTGTTATGAAAACTGTATGACAGTAGATGAGGACTACTGTGATGAATATGTTTCACTGTTCACAACCATACATTGTTGATCAAGTACTTGTGTGTTACTTGATGTGGTAGTGAACCATTGGATTGTAGTTATTTACTACTATGAATAGACACAGTTGTGCTCTATCCTTGTTCTAATTGCCTTGAAGACTATCATCAATTTGTTGGAGATAATGATCATTCAAATGAATGATGAACAGAGATTTTCCAGACGGAAAACAGTTCAGAGGTTTTACTCCTCTTGTATCACTCTATGGTGAGAGTGACTTATCCAACATCATGTCTAATTACTCAGATGAAGTATGGTTTTGAGAGATGATGCAGCTGATGGTGATGGTGATGCTCATGATCTAGTCATGAAATAGTCTAGATGACTATATTGATGCTACCGGGTAAATGATATGTTTTGTGCTCAAGTCCATTACCTATAAATACCTCTCTAGCTAAGAGGGAGTGTTAATATTGTAGTAGCCACGGGAGGTATTTACCTCCACGAATGAACCTGACGAGAACATAAGACTCCGGGAAGCAAGAGAAACCCTAATGAGTTAGCTAATAACCCTAAAAGCCTTGTTGGCTCAAGAAGATAATTTATATTAGGTTATTAGCCTCCAAGAGAAGAAGTCGACCATAAATAATAATAATAATATACTGAACAGACACTTATCCAGAAGGAGAAGTCAGGCCCAACAAAACTGACAGAACCACATGGGCGCCAGTTCTCATTTGATCGCATCTCAGAATTGCAGTTCCCAGTTTTGGTTCATACTAAAGCTCCAGTTTGGTGCGCACATGTGGAGGAGGAATGCAGGTGCAACTGCAACAACAACTAGTTTCAGTATTGACTTGGACTATCTATTGGTGAGGGTTTGGACTATCTGATTAGTCTTTTATGATGCACTATCCTTAGGGAATGATGCACTTACCTTTGTTTGGCTATCTAGCCTAGGGTTTTCTTCTAGAGGAATTCTTAGTCAAGGTTAAGGTGCTCAGAGGGAGGCTTCGGCCTATGGTTGGGTGAAAAAGGTATTGTCAATGGTAAAATGAGCACACAATCTTCTATATTCTAACAAAAAATACTCTCACATGCCCAAGAAGCCATCCATGGAAGACAAAAATAAATATGACAGGACAAGAGATCCTTTCAAAATGTTTCTCGAGGAATCCCTTGAGCGATAGAGGAACATGATGATGGAAAAATTCACACAAATCCTTCGACGACTGCCGACAAGTGACACATCCACCTCAAGCGAAAGCGCCACACCCTTCAAGGTACAGATCAATTTTTATATTCCTATATTTGAAGGTCAAATAGATTCGTATGCCGTAGATAAATGGTTAAAGTTTCTAGAAGGTTATTTTTCTCTCCATAACTTTTCTAATAGAGGAAAGATTACATTTGCACTCCTCAAGGCCGTCCCCCATGTAAAAGATTGGTGGGAGACTTTCTATGAGAAAAATGAAATAAAGGGATTCACATTATTGGTTGTTGCACTCACTTGGGATTCCTTTAGGGATGTTATTAAAGAACAATATTACCCTATTGGAAGTTATGAAGACTTGTATACAAGATGGAACATAGTCTAGGAGGAAAGAGAAAAAATAGTGCCAGAGTTCACCAATGCCTTCCATACCCTGCACACCAACCTAGGTATCAAAGATTCTGAGCAAAATTTGGTGCTCAAGTACCACGATGGTCTGCATAGATACATCTAGACATAAATGGATATTTTGTACATCTCATCCTTGGGCATAGTCTATTGATATGCCCTCAAAATCAAACAAAATCTTAAACAAAAGGCGCGACAGTTTGGTTATGTGAACACATCAGAGTAGAAGCAACAAGGGAAACGCTAACCTGTAGAACAAAGGACAAAGAAAATATGGGCAACCTCATGAAAACCATTCCAATCCGTAAGAAATGAAGGATAATGGAAAGATGAAGAAAGATATCAGGAAGTGGTGTGACTTCCTTAAGATCCCCTGGAATAACACTATTAATTGTCGCTTAAAGAAGTCATTGGTGGTTGAAGTAAAAGCATATGAATCAAATGCAAGTTCTGAATCTGAGTCAGAACCAAAAAAAGGGAGATGGATCATTGACATGGAACCCAGTGCCACCATTACTACCACCAAGATATAGCCCGATGAATGTGACGAGTCAGAGGAAGTTAAGCACCTCTTTCATTCACAGATGTGGGTGAAAGGCACTCTATTTCACTTCATCATTGATAGTGGTAGCCAAAATAACCTCATATCAACAAAGTTCATTAAGCATCTAGCCTTGCTGACAAAACCACACCCACATCCCTACACCATCGAATGGCTTCGTCAAGGAAGGGATCTTCGCATCAGCCAATAATGTTGTCTGTTGTATGACATCAATCCATTCAAAGATGAGGTATTGTGTGATGTTTCTCCCCTTGAAGTTTGTGATGTTATTTTGGGCCAACATTATTTCTGGAAAATTCATGTTGTATATGAGTCTAGGCCTCACATGTTATTATTAATTTGAACAGGAAATTGTACAGGATATCGAAGGTAGTCCCACCTAGTGCTATTTCCTTGATCTCTGCCAAGTAATGCAGGAAGGTCATTTCTCATACTAGGAAGTTTGTATTCTTCATGATTCGCTCTCAGAGTGAGCGAAAGGTTGTAGCCACATCCATGGCCTTTGCGACCGACCTCTCCAGGAAGCCGAAGAAAGTGGATAAGGTCATGGAATAATACAAAGACATCTTCTCATCACCTACTGGAGTACCTTTGCATTGTTAGGTCAAGCATCCCATCGATCTGACCCCCGGTGCACTGTTACCAAATGGGATAGTCTATCGTCGCTCTCTACTAGAAAATGAGGAGATCAAGCATCAGATCCAAGAAATTCTCCGCAAGGGGCACTTACAACTCATCTCATCACCTTGTGGAACCCCAATCATTTTGGTGGAAAAGAAAGACGGGACCTGACGACTCTTCCTTGATTACCAAGCCCTAAACAAAATCATAGTCTGGAATCAGAACCTGATTCCCTAAATCAATGATCTCCTCAATAATCACAAGGGGGACAAATACTTCAGTAAGATTTATCCGAAGTCCTGCTACCATTAGGTCCCAATAGAATATACAAATGTATAGAAAACTGCCTTCAAGTCAAAATAAGGTATTTTTGAATGGTTGATCATGCCCTTTGGTTTGACAAATTCCCCAACAACTTTCATGAGGTTGATGGATGATATATTGTGACCTTTTTCTAATCATTTTGTGGTGGTGTATATGGATGACATACTCATCTACAACAAGACTTGGGTATAACACTTGCAGCATATTCAATAGGTTATGCACACTTTGCATCAATAGAAGATATATGCCAACTTGGAAAAATGCTCCTTCGGAATGGATAGGGTCCAATAACTAGGCTACATTGTTGACGCGCATGGTGTGTATGTTTATCCAACCAATATCCAAGTCATCCATGACTGGCCAACCCCAATCACACTCATTGAGATTTAGACCTTCTTATGCCTTGCCAATTTCTATCGCAGGTTCGTGTTGGGATTCTCCCATATTGCATGGGCCCTCGGTCAAATAACTAAAGGTGGTGGGAAGGAAAACTTTGTGTGGGGCCTGTTCCAACAGAAAACATTCGATGATTTGAAGAAGGTCTTGTGTTGATCCCCATTTCTCTCATTATCTTACCTGCAACAACCCTTTGATATCGAGACAGATGCTTCAAACTATGTTGTGGGCACGGTCCTCACTCAGCACGACCACCTCGTGGCCTATCACAGTGAGACACTATCAAATGCCATCCTTAAGAACCTATTAATGATTGTATCCATTAGGAATGAAACGATAACCTCATGAGGATAAAAATCCCCCTGCATATTTATAGAGGTGGTGCTCCTCTGTTATGATTTTCGTGGGACTCTAGGTCCTTAGAATGTGGGAATTTTACAAAAGTTCGTAGTGGTAATCAAATAAAAAGTAAAGATGCAAAAACGAAAAATGTTTTTATTTTATTTTAAATAAAGTTCCTAAGAATGGACTAGGAACCACACACACATTCACACATTTAAAGTAAATAATCAAAATTTCCTCACATCCATCATAGTTGGGATAAAGATTTCTAATCACATAAAAAAAAAAATGATATGCATACATAAGAGAAATTTGACAGAGTGATACATGGACATATCAAATAAATATAATGATAGATCAACCTCAAATACTTTATATTCATAAAACTGGGTTACAAAGTAGTCAAGATTGTTCCCAAGATAGCTCTCTTGAAATTTCTAAAAAATATATAGTTTATTACATATTCTCCGAAATTTAAATGTGTTTTTCATAAAGAATGGGATTGGGGCTCCTGCAGACCATACACCAAATATATATAAGAATGAAGTTTGTAGAATGAAGAAGGTGGGTGACGGAAGAGATCAAGACTATGATGGTATCTCTCTCTTGTCACTTGCTTGTTGATGTCCTTTTATTGCCTTCATCGATGGTTACAGGAACCGTCTCAACTGCTTCTTGTCCTTCATTTGTTAGCTTTTCGATAGCCTTATTGAACCACTCCTCAATGTAACCTTTCATAGGTGCCACGTTGATTTCATGCCATATTTTAATATTGAACAACTCACCCTCGAAGTCTCGGAGATCAATGGAAATTCCATGTAATACTTCTTCAATATCCAAATTTTTTATGGAGTAGTTGTTGGGACAAGGGCAGACCCAGGGTTCAACACTAAAAAAATGCACCAACAAAGCCCTAACTACTGGCTCTTTCGGAAACACTTGTGAAGAAGATGAAGTCTCACCCGAGGTAGATGTAGGAGTGGTTGCAAGACTTAGGTGTCTGCAACCTTAGCTGGGACACATATATGTGATTATAACACTTAATAAAGAACTTAGCACCATCATTTCCTCAACATGCAATCAATATCTACTTCACTGATAAAATAGAGCTTCACAACATTCACACTAATCTACAATATTTAGGCACTTAGCATATATAAATGGATCAAAATGAGCATATCAAGTACTAAGCATGACTATCTTGATCAGATCTAATATTCTTACATATCATAAACACAAAGAAGAAGTAGATCTATCTAAACATATCAAAGAAATTAGAAAATAACATGTGACCACATCAAGACAAAGCACAAAGCACATAACACAGTGTTTACATGGTTCACCCCTACCCTGGGGCTACGTCCACCAATTCTTCTTCTTTATTATCTCAGTCAATTAGTTACATCACGGAGCCTCAGAGCCCTTCTTTGCATAGGACAAAAGATCTACACAGCTCACTAGATCCTTCTTCCTTGCGTTACAACACAAAGCCTTCCATAGTTGATTACATCCACTTGCACTTAGCCTTTATCACTTAGAATAAAATCACATAGATGCACTTCTCTACTCTCCGACTCTTTCTATATGGCCTATATATATATATGTTACAAAATAGGACTAAACATGGGTAAAACCATGGGCCAACCCATGGGCCAACATCCCATTCCCATTACATATTCCCATATCCCAAAAAGGGGCCGAGATCTCATGATCTCCTCTTAGACTTGCGCTCCTCCTTCGAAAAGCTATCGAAGTCCTAAAATAGGTCAACATGACCAAGGATTTTCCAAAACTTGGTCAAGGGCCAACAGGCCCCCAACACTCACCTGTGACTTGTCCTGAGTCACTCTGGTATGAGAAGTTCTTCCTCGAACGCCTCGAGCTTGGCTTGAGCTACTTCGAATTGTTGCTTTATTTTGGACTCTTGTTCGGTGAACTCCTGGATCACTGTGTCATTCATTGGCCCTTCTAGGCGTTGTTCTACTGTAGTGACAACCTATTCTAACTCTGGTCCTTGGCTCTCTACCTCTTTGAATAACTGGCATGTCTTATCTTGCACAGGTTGAAGTCGTTGAGTGACTTCCATCACTTTGCTTTGAAGCATATGGATCTGTTGATGAGCTGTGTGTTGCTCCTGAGACCTCTTCATTCTGTCTACAGTTGACAGGGCCTTCAGTTGCACTTGTAGTGTATCTGCGTGCTACTTCTCTTTGTGGAGCTGCAACTTCAGTGCTTGTAATTATGGGTTCTCAGTGAGGTTTTCATATGTCTGGGTGCTATGGTTACTCAGTTGCTTGAATTCCAATGCAAGATATTTTAATCTGTCAACTACACTACGGGTAATTGCTTCTCACTGGTCCCTTACATTCTATGAGGTCTCAGGAACAATGCGTAATTCTAGATCTGCGATGCGTTGCTATAGTTGTTGGATCACTTCTTAGAGTTGCACCACCTAATGTGGAACTCTCTCTTCGGCCTTTACTTTGATGACTGTCACAGAGCGAAGTGCTCTATTGACCATTTCCTTAACTTCGAGTTGCTCTGTGACCAACTGTTCCTTTTCTTTATGCAGCTGGGCTTTTTCTTCATTGAACTTCGGGTTCAGATTTGACGCCTGAGATCTATTTTCTTCTACTGTGTGCTCCTCCTATATGAATTCAGATATGATGGTCATCGAGAATTCTGAATGGGATCCAACAATCACTGTTGCTCTTCAATGCTGATCTTTCCATTGCCATGCCATTATTGTTGCACTACTAATCGTGTTGATCTTCACCATCAATGACAAACACGTATACTCTGCCTCTATCTTAAAACATGCCAACAATCTCCCCCTTTGGCATTGATGGAAACCCCTTGAAAAACATGCAACTATACCACTGTAGCATCCTTGAAATTACTACCACTGTATCATCCTTGAAATTACCACACTTTCTCGCCCTTTGACATCAATTTCAAAGAAGAAATACTCTCCCCCTGAGTTGTTGCGATGCATACTCCCCCTGTCAACTATGAGCAACATAGAAATACAACAGATATTCAATAAGTACTCCCCCCTCACCAGGTGAACCGATTAGACGAAAGAAGTTATAACCCCCAACTTTTGACGAAGATATCCAAAGGAGGTCATTGCTAACAGTTTAGTAAAGATATCAACTATCTGTTATGTGGAAGGAATATAATTCAACTGAATGACTATGTTTGTAACTTGTTCTCTGAGAAAATAGTATGTTATTTGGATATGCTTCGTCTTGGAGTGAAGGATAGGATTCTTGGAGACACTAATGGAACTGGTGTTATCACATTGAATTGTAATTGGAACAATATAGTTTACCTTCAAATCTACAAGAGTTTGAATCATCCACAAAATCTGAGTGAAGCGAGTAGAGAAAACAATGTACTCTGCTTCTGTAGTTGATAAGGAAATAGATCCCTGCTTCTTACTAATCCATGCTACCAACGAGTCACCCAGGAAGAAGGCACCTCCACTGGTGCCCTTTCTCTCATCCACACAATTTTCCCAATCTGCATCTGAATAAGCATTTAACTGAAAATTATGATTTCTGGGATACCACAGACCATAAGTCATTTTTCCCTTCAAGTATTTGAATATCCTTGTGACAACTACCAAGTGACTTTGTTTAGGAGTTGACTGATAACCACCTACCATTCCAACAACTTGCATTATATCAAGATGGGATGCTATGATGTACAAAAGATTGCCTATCATTGATCAGTATGTCCTTTGATCAACATCGGGTGAAATGTCATCTTTACTGAGCTTGCAACCAACCACCATAGGTGTACTAATAGGAGAACAATCTTCCATCTGAAATTTCTTCAACATCTCTTTCAAATATTTTTCTTGAGAGATAAAAATTCCTGCAGAACTCTGTTTCACTTGTAAGCCAAGAAAATATGACAATTCTCCTATCATGAACATCTCAAACTCTATTTGCATAGAGTTAGCAAACAACTAAACATAGGAGTCATTATTACAACCAAAAATAATGTCATCTACATAAATCAAAACAACTAGTAAATCATCACCTTTAGTTTTTATGTAGAGATTGCTATCAACAATACCTTTCTTGAATCCTTTGTCTTGTAAAAATTTGTTTTGTCTATAATACCAAGCTCATGGTGCTTGTTTCAGTCCATATAAAGCCTTCCTCATCTTGCAAACATAATTAGGGTTATCTGTCAATGAGAATCCTTTAGGCTGCTCCATATATACTTCTTCCTCTAGATCTCCATTAAGAAATGTTGATTTAACATCCATCTGATACACTTTAAAGTTCTTATGACATGAATATGCAAGAAACATTATGATGGCTTCCAATCTTGCCACTGGTGCAAAATTTTCATCAAAGTCCCGACCTTCAACTTGTGCATACCCTTTACAGACCAATCTGGATTTATTTCTAACAACTTGTCCTTTTTCATTCATTTTATTTTTGAACACCCACTTGGAACCTATTACATTCTTGTCTTCAGGTCTAGGAACAAGCTCCCAAGTATTTTTTTTCTCAATCTGATCAAGCTCTTCATTCATAGCTCTAATCCAATCATCATGCTGGCTGGCTTCATCAAACTTTTTAGGTTCAGTCATAGATAAAAAAAGGCAATATGAGATTGTTCTGAGTCTTTAATCAATTTCCTTCTTGTCTGAACTCCTTTATTTATATCTCCAATTATCTGATTTTCAGGATGATTCTTTCTAACATTTCTAAGAGGTGAGTTTATTTCTTTCTACTGATTTATGTTAGCCTGAGTGTTTGTATCTTCATCTTATTCTGATTCTTCTCTTTCTGGTCCTTGGACCTGTTCATATTCATCTTCAACTATATCTTTTGTGCTTGGTTCAACACTTCTTCACTTCTGACTGGGATTTCTTCATCAGCTTTTATGTTTATACAATCAACCAGTTTATGCAGCCTCTTATTGTAACATCTGTACCCTTTACTATTTGTAGCATAACCCAAGAAGATACCTTCATCAACCCTATCATCATATTTGCCAATATTTTCATCATTATTATTAATATAACATTTACTCCCAAAGACTTTAAAATGCTTGATTGAAGCAAGTCTTCCAAACCATAGTTCATAAGGAGTCTTGTCACTGTGTGGTCTGAGATGTGCTTTGTTAAGGATATGAACAACTGTATGAATTGATTCCACCCAATATGTCTGAGGTATGTTCCTTTCATTCATCATTGATCTTTCCATTTGTTGTACTGATCTATTCTGCCTCTCAACAACTCCATTTTGTTGTGGAGTCCTTGGAATTGTGTACTCTCTTTTGATTCCATGTTTATCACAAAATTCTTTGAAGTTCCATGAGCTAAACTCTCTTCCTCTATCAGATCTTACTACCTTTAATCTTTTTCCTGTTTGATTCTCAATTAGAGGCTTAAACACTTTGAATTTTTCAAATGCTTCATATTTTTCCTTCAAAAAGGCAACCCATGTTAGTCTATAATAATCATCAATAATCAACATAAAATAATTTTATTTTTCTGTACCTTCTTTCCTTGATGGTCCACATAGATCCATATGTACTAATTGGAGAGGTTTTTTTGTTGAAGGAAATTTTTTAGATTTGAGCTGTGTCCAAGTAAGCTTTCCTATCTGGCATGGTTTAAAAACATAATCATATGGCTTTGATATCTTTGGAAGATCCTTTACTGCCCCACTATTTTTGAGCTTGATTATATGATCAAAATTTAAGTGTCCAAGTCTCCTATGCCATAGCCAACTTTCATCATACTTTCTTAAGTGACATTCTTCTTTTTCTTCTTTTAACACATAGACATTGTTTTCTGTTCTTATCCCTTTTGCAACTAGCTATCCTGAATTCACAGATTTTATTCTATAATCTTTAGAAGTGACTTCACATCCTTGGTCACATACTTGAATGACACTAAGCAGATTATGTTTCAGACCTTCTACAAACAACACATCTTGATCTTTCCCTTTGCCATTACTCAAACTTACCATTCCTTTACCTTTTATTTTTCCTGGTGCATCATTTCCAAAAGTTACATTCCCTGATTTGCTTTCACTTAGTGTTAGAAACTTACTTTTGTCTCCAGTCATATGTTTGGAACAACCACTGTCAATATACCAAGGATTCTTTTGTTTGTGGGCTGATAACACTAGTCTACACTTGTCATCTTCTTTCTTCTTCGAAATCTTGAAATTTTCAGCAGTAGGATTCAAATCTGGCTTAAAATTCCTTAAGCGACAATCTGCAGCTTTATGTCCATAGTTATGACAGATGTAACATTCTGGTTCACTAAATAATAGATCATAATGATTGTTATGCTCATAATTGTTGTTATGTTTCACCTACATCCTTCCTCCATCCATCACATGATTTATAGTATGTGGTCATTTGTTTCTTGGTTGTCTCAATCTTTGTTGTGGCAGATAATTATTCCTTGAGTATCTTGATTTCAAATATCTAGATCTTAAAGAACAACTTAAAGCTTTGTGACCAAAGTTAGAACAAAAAAACAATAACCATAGAAAAAACCTTTGTACCTGAAAAAAGGTTGTAGTCAATTTCTTCCATGCTGATGATTTCTTTGATCAACAGATTCGGTTCTGGTACTTTTTCTTTCATTCATTCTTGATGGTTGATTTTCTTTCTTTGTTTCTGCAGAGTGGTTGTTGTCAATGATTATAGTTTTGACAAACTTGATGGGTTCTGTATTACTTGGATGATCACTACTTGATCCTTCTTCATATCCCAAGACAACTTTCAACTTTGGATTCCTTTGCTAATTTAGAATGGAAGTTAATTCTTCTGGGGCTTTAATACCTGGCAGATTTTGGTGATACAATGCCTTAAACTTCTCCATTTATTTTCTGGTTTTTACTATCTCTTCTTCTAAGGCTTCACACCTCACTTTCTTCTCTGACAATTGTTGTTTCAATATGTCTTCTATTTTCTTTGCCTCTTCTAACTCCACTTTTAGTAGAGAAAATTGTTCATTAGGTTTTTCACCATTCATTTTAAACTGCATCAACAACTGTTTTTGTTTTCTCTTCTTACATATGAGTCTGTCAATTTCTCACAAAGCACTAATTAATTCACCTTCCATAACCACCACAACTTCTTCATCATCGATTTCACCTCCCGTGTGTTCATCATCAAGATATCCCATAGACATAAGCATAAAATCATTCACTTTGTTTTCACATGATGAATCACTATCTATGTCTTCTGAGGATTTTTCATTGTTTGCGCACAAACTTTTCTTTTTACTATATTTCTTGAATTTGTACTTCTTTTCATCATCAGACTTCTAGTCCTTTTTCTGGTGGGGACCCTTAGATGCAAAGTGACCTATCTTACCATAGTTAAAGCATTTGAAGAGAATCTTGCCTTGATATTTTCCTGATCCTTTCTTTAACCTTCTCACAAATTTTTCCTCAATATCATCTAAATTTGAATCAATATTCTTGTCTTCTTTAAAATATGCTTCTCTAGTAATGGATTTATCTTTGTTGATTCTCATTTCATATGCATTTAGAGTTCCTAGGAGTTGATCAATGAACATAGTTTTAAGATCATTTAGTTCTTCTATTGCAGAGACTTTTGGAATAAATTTATCAAGCAAAGATCTTAAAATCTTTTGAACTAAAAATGATTCTTCAATCTTCTCACCAAGACCCTTCATGGCATTCAAAAGTTCTTCAACTCTTAAAAAATACTTGCACTATTTTATCTTCATTCATCTTTAGTTGTTAAAACTTCAATTTATAAGTTTGGAGTTTGACATCTTTTACTTTCTCATTTCCTTCATAACTGTTAATAAGTTTATCCCACATAACTTTAGCAGTTTCAAGATGCATCACCTTTACAAACTTAGCTTCAGCAAGACCATTCAAGATAGCATTCATTCCCTTAGCATTAAAGATAAATTCTAACTTATCATCCTTGGAAGCCAACACAACAGGCTTTGTATATCCAGTCTTTACTACATCCCAAACATCAACACCTAAGGCCATTAGGTATGTTCTCATTCCAACACCTAAGGCCATTAGGTATGTTCTCATTCTAACTTTCCAAAAGGCAAAATTTGTTCCATCAAATAGAGGAGGCTTACTGGTTGAAGTCCCTTCATGACTTGTCATGTTTAAGCTTACAAATCTACCTTTAAATAAAAGGAACCCGCTCTGATACCAATTGTTGAAATTACTAAGACAACTGAGAGGGGGGGTGAATAAGTGGTTACTGTGCTTAAACAATATTAAGTCAATTAAACCATTTTTAATCTTTCTCCAAGTGACCATCAATATTATACAACATATGAACAACATAAATAATGAGCATCAGTCACACATAACATATTCACAGAGACAAATTTTCACGAGGAAACCCATAAAGGGAGAAAACCTCTTCTTCTTCGAAATGATAGGTAGTCTTTTAAGTTCTGTACATCATCTATAGTTGAGCACCAACTCAATGTGAGGCTTTTACCTCTTTTTTACAATCTCCAACTTTTTTGAGAGAACCAACTCTCTGGTTTCTCTAGCACCCACTAGAAGGAAGCACCAACTCCCTGAGTGTTCCAGCACCAATTGGATGGAAGCACCTACTTCCACTTATATAAGCACCAACTTGCATACAAAAAAATCTGTGTTTTCCCAAGCACCACCCTGCCACCCTTTTTTCTAGCCACAACCAGATGGAATCTACAACTCCCAATATTCAAGCATCAACTTGAATATCATAGAACCACAATCCTCCTTAGAACCACCCTTCCTCCCTATTTATGAATAAATGATTGACAAACAAACAATACAGGTATTTCAATTCTTACCCCTTCTTCACTATTCTGCAATTCTTCTCTGGTTCAAAAAATGTTCTACAGTTCTACTCTGCCTCATGCTATTATGCTATTATGCTCTTGCTTCATACTATTCTACTACTCTCCTCTTTATTCTATTTGTTCGACGACTGTTACTCATCTCTGAGTTTTATCTTATTCTCTGCATTCTTTCATTTTATCCTTCTTAAAGTTCATCTCATTGTTTCTATTAGAACAGTTTCCTTACACATTCGTTGCATCTCACCTTTTATACTCATTAGCCTCATCAGTTACACCTCGAATCTCCTTGGGTAAAGACAAAAGCTTCTCAGCAACTGTATCACCAACCGATCAAGAACCATGATTCAATTTTCTAACTGAATTGTAACTGAACTTATTAATCATGAAAATAAACGATGACCCTTCGATCATATTCCTGATTAACCTGCATCATTGGATTACCAATGATGGATCTCGTGCCTACTCCATATGCCTACTGGCTGTGACCATGGGCCTAATCAGAATGCCTTTTGCATTTCTCATTTCGGCAATCCAGAGGTGAATAGTCTTGACTCTTCATGTTGCGATATCCGAAAAGGGGCTTAGCTCCGCTAGCTCCTCACTCTCACATGACCACTGATAGTGACCACAGACTACGCCAAAGTTGCTTCGCGATTTCACGTTTCAAAATTCTTGTCGTGAGTGTCCTTGACACCTCCAACTCTCGGTATCCGAAACTCTAAAATGGAGTCATATCAACTTTCCACAATATTGATGATTCGACAGTCTAGATCTTTTTGTGATCTCGCATATCGTGAGTTTTTGCCGTGAGTTGCTTCCTTGAATCCTCCAACTCTCGGTATCCGAAACTCCACAACAAAACCTTTTTCATTCTCTAATCTATCGCCACATGTCCCTCTTGGATCAACGATCCAGATCTTATTAAGATTTCACATATCATGAGTTGCAAGGTTAGAGCATTTCCTTCCTTTGACTTTCCAGTCAACGAAAGGTTAATCCCTCGCCACATGTCCCTCTTGGATCAACGGTCAAGACCTTATCATGATTTCACAACTTCACGGGCCTTCGTCATGCCTGATCAATGGTCCACGATCTTCCTTTGATCAATGACTCAAATTAAGTCATGGTTTTGCATTTCACAATTTCATAGAATAGAGCACCTCCTTTCTTTGACTTTCCAGTCAGCGAAATGCCAATCACTCGCCATGTGCCCTCTGCATCCAACGTTCCACAACATACCTCGATCCAAAGGTCCAGATCAATTCTCGGGATTTCGCATATCACAAGTTCCCACACCATGTTCCGTTGACTCCTCCAGTGTGCAAGTCAACGAAATTCTAGTCGCTTGCCACGTGTCCTTCTTGAATATGGACGGTCCTCCTGCTTTGAGGATTTTGTAGGCCCGCTTCATCTTGCGCGTAAAGACCGTGCTCCTTCTTATGGATCCAATGACGGTTGGTCTTCGGGCTTAGATCTAACGCATGAGATCTATTTTCTTCTATTGTGCACTCCTCCTATCTGAATTCAGATCTGACGATCATCGGGAATTTTGAATGGGATCCAACGATCACTGTTGCTCTTCACTATTGATCTTGCCATTGTCATGACATTATCATTGACCTACTGATTGTGTTGATCTTCGTCATCAATGACAAACACGCATACTCTTCCTCTATCTGAAAACATGCCAACATACACAACAAGACCAAACCCCCTCATACTTACCACTTTCCATGAGTTATTCCATGAAGTCCCGATCCATGAATCCCTTCACCTCCATCGTGTCTCTCCCTATTGTATAACCTGGTCCACCTAACCCTATTGACCTCTTCTTATGCTTTATTGAGTCACCCTCAGTCCTATTGTTACCCTTCCCTCTCCTTTCCTTTCTGAGAATTAGGGATCATAAGTTTATTATATAAATATTTCACACCATTGTAAGTGACGCACATATGTTGGTTGGAAATTCTTGATGAATATTTCTGTCAACAATACTCAGCCGACAAAGCGTTACCAAACTCCCTCTCGATTCACACTAAATGCGCAAAGTTTTGCTTATTCTTGTTAAATATTGACACATTGTTCTTAGTAAAATTGATCATGGTACTCACCTTATGTCTAAACATGACCATTTACTTACTCCCCACGATATTTACATCAATAACATTGTATGTCAAAATACCTTATTATTACTCTTTATTCCCATATAACTCACCTTATATACATAACCTTTGATAAGAAAATAAATAAATATTTTTTTATCTTAAAATCATTTCATATCTTACCAAACATATTACTTTTCATGGCCTTCCTCACTTTTCAAAAATCTTACTCTCTCATATCATTTACTCCCTTATCTATATAGCCTTTAATAAAGGTAACGTGAATAATTTTTTCAAAACCAACTAAGACAATGTCATATTGGAGATATATCCCAACCCCTTTTTTATCAAATATTTAAATTGTGATATAAGGATTATACCATCTTTTTGGATTATCACCTATCATAAACAAAAGTTATATCATCACATCTATATGGTTTTTGAAAAAGTGAAAGGAACTTTGCATGGAAACGTTGGATGGTGAAACATATCTATTGAAAAGGGTTATAAGAGAATATAATATATATACACAAGAATTGGTGGCCATTTAAAATTATATTCGAATATTTCCATGAGAGAAGAGCGCGCAAAGGGCACAAACATCTTCACATAGAAGAATTTTTGAAGAGCAACCAATCAATGAGAGGGAAGCTTCATTTTATGCTCATGATCAGAAACTGAAGTGTGGATTTATAAAGGGACCTAAAGGGTATCCTAGTACTGGATTTGACTTATCAAAAAATGATGCATAGTTTTTTAATACTTGTAATTAATTTTGTTTTAACTAAAAAATTGTTAAAGTACCAATCCTTTACATTACTTTTTAATTAATGTTTTATAATTATTTTTTGGGTAGTTATTAAATCAACTTTTTTATTTATTAAATTACTCTTTTAATTAATCACTTAGGAATTAACCTTCTCTAACTTTTGTTAAGTTTTTTTTAGATAATTATTTTTTGGATAGTTATTAAATCAACTTTTTTATTTATTAAATTACTCTTTTAATTAATCACTTAGGAATTAACCTTCTCTAACTTTTGTTAAGTTGTTTTTAGACAAATACAAAACACATGGTTCTTCATTTTGTTTTTGTTATTTTTATTATTTGCATTTTTTTTAGTATATTTAATTTTATTATTTTAAATGTACAAACTCAAACATAAAAAGCATAAAAATCATAAATTGCATAAAAATAAAATATTATTAGAAAGTAAAATACAAGGCGAAGGACTCACTCTTGGACTGTAGGTTAGAGTATTTTTAGCCTGGAGCTCAATGTATCTTTTTGTTTGGGGCTTTAAGCTTAGGGTGACATTCTCATCTCTTCTCGCCTAGCCCCACGAGAGTTTGAAATGTTGATATTGGGGACTCTCTAGTCCCTTGATGTCAACAAAACCCAACCAACATGGTCACTTGAGAAAATTTATTAATGCAAAAGGAAAACATTACAAGAGATTTTCTCACAATCGATCATCAAAAATTGAATCTCCATGATATTTAAGTAGAGATCATGGACCAATCGGGTGTTAAGACACATATCAATGTAGCTGTTAATATCGAGGAGAATATGAGTCGTTATATTACTATATGTCCATAACTAATCCGAATTATTTTCGGAACAAAATTAAAGTAGAGATATTACAATGAAATACTCATAAAAATTACCATAAATAGAGAGATACAACAATACATAATTTCTATTAATGAAATAAATGTACATAGACTGTAAAAATGGTGACAACTTTATCTCTGAGAAGAGATGTGACAACTACGTTAATTCATAAGAAGATAATTACAATGAGGCTCTGAAGGCCTTTTAACGATAAACATGAATGCAAAAAACCTATACATCCAAAAACCTAACCTTAGGAGATGAAGCGCCAAAAGTCACGTGGGCCCCATTGGGGTAAGTTAGTACATTAACTTCTCCGGGTCGTTACTTTTTCATATGATCTATGTTTTAGGAGTGTGATAGTCTGTTGGAAAGGTCTTTTCGAGAACTACATTTTATACCATCAAAATATAACTTTGTCTACAGTTTGACTGTGGCAAGCCAAGAAACAATGTTTAGAGCCCCAAAACGGTCGTGGAGGTACAAAAAGATGTACTGACATGAAAAATTCCTAAATAATCCAGTTGGAATTGGTGGGCAGATATCCACCTGGATGTTGTGTAGGGATTTAAGATAGCCCCATAATTATAGAATCCATAATTACAAAGAAATTTCCCCATTATAGAGAAACATGTTGAACTGAAGACTGTCAAGATGAGCCAGTTGGAATTTGGAACAGGTGGGTGGCCACCAATATCCACCTGGATCAATACTCCCCCCTTAGGAAGCAATGGTATCCATTGCGTTGAGTTCCCAGGGAAGAGGGGAAAGCGTTTTCTGAATCTAAATCTTGGTGAGCTGTGTGCCTTGTTGGAGAATTTGCGCTGCTTGGTCTGTGGAAGGCTATCATGAACATGCTGTTGGCGGGGTTGAATATGTTCCACCAACCTGTTGTCTCTGGGCTTGATGGGGCGTTGTGCAAGTACCCTCGTAGGTGAATAAACAATATCTTATTTCTCTTCTACAATCTGCTTCCGTTGAATAAAAGGTGTTGAGATTGCAGTGGTTGTAGTGGACTTCTGTGCATCCTTAGAACAGACTGTAAAGAGGATGAATTTTTTAGTATGAGACATTACCTTGTGGCATTTTTTTGGTGGAATAATAGTCAAAACTAAATCTAGTATCCTACATAGATTACCCCCCATAGTAATAATGACACTACGGGGTCGAGATTCATACACAACATGACATTTCCACATATATGGTTGGCCAAAAAAAACATCACATACACCAAGAGGGGAAACATCACACACTACCTCATCCTTGAAGGGATGGATTCCATAGGACAGGTGGCACTATTAGATGACACATAGATCTCGTCCCTGGTGAAGCCATATAATGTTGCATGGTTGTGAGTGGTGTTTTTGACAAAACAAATTGTTTGACGACCTCAAATGATATGAGGTTCTTCTCACTGCCGCTATCAACAATTAAATGCAACAAGGTCCCCTTCACCCACATCTGTGAATGGAATAGATGACCCCCCTCTTCAGGATCTTTTGGTTATTCTAGTTGAATTTTTGCGGTCGTGACAGTAGCAGTGGGGCTTGCGTTAATGATCTATCTATTTTCAATATTTTCTGGATCATATTCTGAATTAGGGTTTGACTCCTTGTATTTAACCTTTGCCACCAATGACTGTTTCAAGCGACATTCATCGGTGTTGTGCCAGGGGATTTTGTGGAAGTTGCACCACTTCTCAGTCTCACTCTTCATCTTTCCTTTACCCTTCTTGTCCCATGCCTTGGACTAGTTTTATGGAGGCTGTTGGTTAGGGCCGTCTTTACCATGCTTTTCTGTTGTGGATTTGCAGACCCGAACTCCCATTTGTTCTAGTGCCTAATTATCTGCTCAATTTTGATAGCATATCGATAGGAAGATCCCAATGATGAGATGTTTAGGAAATCCATTTCGGTTTAGAATTACCTATGCAGAGCTCCACGACATTTCAGAACCAGATTCTGCTTGGAGTCTTTGATACCCAGCTTGGTGCACAAGGTATGGAAAGTATTTGTGAAGTCCGATATTGTTTGTCTCTTCACTTTCCACAGTGTGGTCCATCTCATGTACTTGTCTTCATATCCATCAAAAGGGTAGTATTGTTCCTTGACCACATCTACAAAAAAATCCCAAGTGGGATTTGTTATCTCCCAAAATGGATCAATCAATTTGTTCCCTTTTGTAGGTGATATCATGGTCATAAATTAGGGTCCTATATAAATTTTTAGAATTTATATGTGTCAAAGTATAGGATTTAAGATGTTATCCTAGAAATAAATCGATCATCAAAAGGTATTTTAAAAAAGTTAAGAAAAATATTTTCAACAACTAACATCTGTTTTGAAGTTGAAGTTAGCTAGTTAAAGCCCCAGGTTTCAACGGCTAAAGTGTACTCTCAGCAGCAAGTGAGCTGGTGAAAGTGTTAACACAATTTTTCCTCCAATGACTCCGGAAACCCAAAAAGGATACATCAGACACACGTCATACGATCATCATGTAGAGTTAATGGGCGCAAATGAGTGGTGACACCTTTTCATCACGTTCTAGTAGGACATCATGATAGATTGTGCTCACAAATTTCGTGGGGAAAACAGATAAGTGTTTGAAGACGTGACACACTCTTAATCATCATTGCAACCAGAGGATAAAGTACCAGTTATTTGATGACATCAAATCAAATAACCATTTCCGATTTCAAACTCATGGTGTTCAAAAAATTCTATTATGGGGTTCCATAGTTCATTGATAACACAGGGTCATTTTCACCAGCGCCAGCCCTTTCCTTATTAAGAAGTTTACTGTTTCAACCATGTACAAATTAGCTGGTGTTTAAGTTGCAGATGGCAAGGAAGCAAGGAGGATGACTTCTGAGGAAAGAATTAGACAATTTATCTTTTTTGTAGTCTTATCCAAAGGTGCATAAGTGTTTCTCAGACGCAGGTTGTATGACATATGTGGAAAGGTTGCAGGAAGGCTATCACTAGGCAATAGCAGAGATTTTTGCAAAGTCATACGATGGAAGAAAAGCTACAGTGAGCTCTCTAGAACTGATAGTTGATGAAGTTGCCATCGCTTCAGAAACTGGCTTACCCAGAACATGCCAAAATTGGTTTAAAACAACAATGACCAAGAATTTGGATTCTAGATCATACCTCAAGACATAATTCCGAAATATAACCTGGAAGAAAAGTATCCATGTTTCTTACTTTGAAGATGAATGGCAAGATTTGTTCAAAGGCATTCAGTTATACTTAACCTCAAAGGGCAGGTATGACAAGTTAATGTTATATCATTTTAGACTCCTAGATCACTTCACAGGGAAGGTCCTTATAAATTTTCTTTTCTTTCTTCATATAAGCCTAACGAAGGTGTGTAATAAGACCAGAGCCAAACCATTCAGCATAAAAAATTCCCTTTGTCATTATGGCCTGATTAAAATGATCATCTTGGAAGAACTGAGACAGAGAGAAAGAACTCAGCATCAATTTCTCTTCTGGGAAGGTTTTGAGACCCAAACTCAACCTATAAATGAAAAGAAGAAAGTAGGCAAGAAGTAGTCAACTCCTCAGAGTAGCTCAAGGAGAAGGAGAGCTCTCCCAAAGCCACCAGAAGACAAAAATTCTAGCATAAATCCCCAGAAAGCTAAAAAGAAACTAGATTTTGAAACAAACTCAGAGCAATCCACAATAAAAAGGACAAATGCTCTAAATCTGCCATGCACAGATTCAGACATAGAACCAGAAAAGGAAGATTAAAGTCCAACCATCAAAAGTCTAGAGAACTCCATGGAACCTGCATAGGATTTTGAAGTTTTTACTTCTAAAGATGAAGGTGAAACCTCAAGAAATAAGAAATCAAAGAAATCACAGAAGATTAAGGAGCTGAAGGAGATAATAGCACAGTAGGAGATTCTAGAAAGGGTGATAAAGACAATATATAAAGCTTTGTCAGAGAATTTTGCAAAGACCAATGCAACTTTTGAGAAGATGGCATGTGAAAGTATAAAGCATAAGAAGAAGAATAAAAAGATTACAAAGGATTATAATATCTTATGGTGGTTAACTAAGCGCCTAAAGAGGAAAATCAAAAAGTTGAAGGCAAAAATTGCCACACATCCAGATTTACAGGTGTTGGCATAGGTTGTTGTAAATTTGTAGGGAGATCAATCAAATAAACAATGATTTTTTATGGAACAACAATTTTGAATACAAAAGGTTTTCCTTTTTGATTAAAACAAAGCTTTTACCAACACAAAAG
This sequence comes from Picea engelmannii, assembly GCA_009831015.1. Taxonomy (NCBI): domain Eukaryota; kingdom Viridiplantae; phylum Streptophyta; class Pinopsida; order Pinales; family Pinaceae; genus Picea; species Picea engelmannii. The sequence goes on along the minus strand of ML779625.1, from coordinate 210,407 downwards.
GCGCAATTATAACCAATTAGTTGTTGAAAAGCAGAGCTTTCATCAACTAATTAGAAAATCCTAAGGTGAAATAACTGGTGAAACTGCATAATAAGAATTTTGAAGATTTGAGCTCGAACATAGCGATTTTTGGGTGATTTAAAGGATCATAGAGCATTAAAAAGATTAATCACCAAATCATAAAATATTCAGTTTCAAAGATTCGTGGAGATTTTGGAGGTGAATGCTTAGTTGGTCAACTAAAGATTTGTTCACAACTATTGAAAGTTTTGCAACTATTGAAGACATGTGTCCTTTCCTCCATGACACATCAGAGACATAACAATGATGAAGACCAGATGTCAAAGACAAACTTTGAAGACAGTTCGATTCATAGGAACTAGTTCTTAGTTATCCTATTGTATTTAGTTTTGTTTTTTGTTTTCTATATTTAGAAATCTAGATCCATTGGGATCTGAGATCTATTGTAAAGGTTATAAATACTTATCATTTTGATAAATTAAAGGTTCAATTTTGGATAGCAGGAAATACTATATTGTAAATAGACCTTTCATATGATAATACAAATCACAGTTTTCTCTCTCTATTGATGTCAGATTCTCATCATTCCTTCTGTACTCTTATTCAAGTTGTTTTAGTTGTAGAATGACTATCATATCATTGGTTAGATCATAACTTGATTAATAGTTGCATATCATTGTTTATTAAACCCTACATTTGTATTTGGTTTACAAGCATTGTTTTCTCACCCACTTTAAAGCTATCATCTGATTATTGATCCTTGAGAGCACTGGTTCATTTGATTCTCATTTTGACTGTCTGAATACCATAACTTTAGTTGAGTTATACCATTGATCCACACATAAAAAATACAAAAAATAAGTTTACCTTAAGTTACCAAGCATCTTTGACTCACAACCTCAAAGAGTTTCTTGGAGTGATAATAAATTGGCGCCATTGTCGGGGAGAGGAGACTGAAGATCAACTTTCCTAGGAGACGACACAGAGATGATATTTGATGATAGACAAGTATTAGACATTACATTAGTTGTAATCATCTATCTGGCGACTCCACAAGTATATCTTGGCTCCAAAGAAGATTATTACCAGGGTGAGTCGACAAGAATCACCTGTCACACCAGTGCCCAACCCAGAACTAATTCTCAGAAGAGGAATATCATTTCAAGGTCAGACTTCAAAATCAGGTACCCAAAGTAATCCTCTTTCTCATTCTAAGAAATCCATAACAGAAAATACTGGATCTTCTTCCTCTAAGATTGTCAGTGAAAAAGCATCTATAACAACTGCAGAAGAATCAATTATTTCTTATCAAGAGAAAAACATTATTACAGAAGAAGTGATAGGCTCAAATTTAGTTGAAGAATTATCTAAAACTTTAGAAAGAAATCACATCTCATCATCCCTTGAGTCTTTTCACTCACAAAAGGAAAAAGACCATATAAATATTCACACTAGCCTCCTTGTCGTAGAGCATATTCTTCAATAACTTTCTGCTAAAGGTGAGGAAAAATTGGTTGAACAACTTACAAAATTCTTTGTATCCTCATACAAAACTTCTTTCCCATCAGAGATTTTTTCCCCTTTTAAATTAAATTCCCCCAGTCCTCAGGGATCAATAAAACGTTTATCACCTCTCTCACCAATAATCACTATGGCTGCACCTCCTCCTTTGACCAAGATGCAACAAAGCCTCGATGTTAGGTATGCACCATTGATATTGCCAAATTCAGTATCAACCATTCCTACAGGAGACTATCCTAAGTATATGCCCAAATTCACAGGTGAAGGTGATGTGACTGCTGAAGAACATACAGAGGCCTTTTACAGTTATGCAGAAAACCTTAACAATGAGGAAGAAGATGTTTGGACTCAAGTTTTTTTCCAAAGCTTAGATGGCCATGCCAGGAAGTGGTTCAAAGAACTTCATGATGGTTCAATAGCTGGCATAGAGCAATTGGATGGTATCTTTTTGAAGCATTGGGGTGATAGAAGAGATTTCTTGTACTATATTACTAAATTTGGAAATCTCAAGAAAGAAAATGGTGAATCAGTCTCTGATTTCACTAAAAGGTTCAATAGGATGTACAGTAAAATTCCAGTTGAGATAAATCCCTCAGATACCTCTGACAAAATCACATATACAAATTCTTTTGATTAAGAATTATGTCCGTTGTTGAGACAAAGAAGGTCACCTACACTATCTTTGATGCAAGATTCTTCCCTTGAACTGGAATCAAATATATTGGCTTCTCATAAGTTGAAGGGAAACACCGATAGAAGAAAGCCTAGAGATGAAGTTTCTTCTTCATCCCATACTAATCCAAAACTAGACAAGATGGCTGAAATGTTAGAGTCTTTAACTTTTGAGATATCTAAACTTAAAATTGAAAACAAGCAACCTGTCAAGGGAAGGGGTACTTATGATTATACAATCATAAATTCCAATCAGAATCCAAACAACTTTAGGAGAAATAATCAGCAAGTGCAGATTTTGCAGAGAGAAAGAAATCCTACTCAGGATCAGAAGATAAAGGCTCCTCTTCAAAATGCTGTGATGGAAGAATATGATGAAGATGAATGTCCAGAAGATCAAGAAGACCATATTCATTTTTTCAAAGAAGAGCTGGAAAAATCATTTTTGACTCAAAATGATTATGAGGAGGCCCTTACAAATGAACAAATTAATGATCTTTTTGATGATAATGGTGTATTTCAGGCATATGAGAAAAATAGATACAATCTCAGATCTAAGGCAACTACTGCAAAATAGAGTACTACACCTCCTCCTCAAAAGAAAGACCATGTACCTGCCAAGCAACATAATCAAGATCAACAGAACTTAAAGGAACCACAGATTGCATTAAAAGCACCATCCCATGAGGTAAAAACCTCTGACAAGACCTCATTATCTTTTAATCTTGAAGAAGAAAGCCAAAAAATTAAAATTCCAATCCCTCTAGTTGAGCTGATGAAAAATGAGTCATTTAAGAAAAACATTTTGAGCACCCTTGATCCTAGCTGCACTTCTGACTTTGCTGATATCCTCAACATTCAAGATAATCAACTTACTATTGTCCTAGGTCCTATGATTGAAGATAGGGATGAGAGATGTCCACCATTTTACATTTCTTTGAACATTCATGACAAAATCTTGCATAATTGTCTCTTAGATTCAGGTGCATCTCATAATTTGATGCCAAAGGCTATGATGGAAGAGCTTGGTCTAGAAATCACTAAGACTTATCATGATATTTTCTCTTTTGACTCTAAGAGAGTTAAATTCTTTGGGCTTATCAAATATTTGGCAGTGACCTTGACCTCAACATCAAGGAAAACCATGGCGATGGATGTAGTTGTTGCAGACATCCCTCCCAAATTTGGATGTCTCTTGTCTAGATATTTCATGAAAAGACTTGGTGGAAATATGCAAATGAATCTATCATACACCACCATTCCAGTGTTCGGTAGAGAAAACAAAAGGTTGTACAAAAAATCTCAACTTGCATACATAATCAGTGATGATCAGAATCTAGTCAATCACCTAATTTATTCAATGGACATAGGTATGGGGTCATGTATACTTCAAATTGATGACACTCTTTCAGAATCATTATTACTTAAGCAACCCATTGTGCAGCCAAAAAAAATAGGTGAAAATGATTTATGGACAATGTTCTTTGATGGGGCATGTACAAGAGAATCAGCTGGAGCAGGTAGAGTCATCATTTCTCCATTGAAGGAAACCACTCATTTGTCTTTTAGGCTTGATTTTAAATCAACTAACAACATTGCAGAGTATGATGCGCTACTCCTAGGATTAAATACATCCAAAGAGATGAAGATTCAGAGACTACAGGTATTTGGATATGTGGACCTAATAATTCAGCAAGTAAACAAATCCTTTCAGGCCAAACATGTTAGGCTGAAAGCCTATAGAGATGAAGTTTTGACAGTGATCCATGCTTTTATAGATTTCAAGATTACTCATGTTCCTAGAGCCATGAATGAACTAKATGATTCATTGGYTGTTTCATCCTGCTCTTTCATACCTCCATTACCTCCTAAATTAAACTATGAATTCCAAKTCAAGTATAGGTCATCACTCCCTAATAATGTAAAGTTTTGGAAGGTTTTTGAAGATGATGTTGAACTCACCAGATTCCTTGTAGTAATGGATGAGTTTGAATATTTGCAGATTAATTTGGAGAATGAACATGATGAAGAAGTTGAGAAGCCAAAGCTAAGAAGTAAAATTGGAGCACGTGAAATTGTTCAATTGTCCACTAATATAATTCCTAAAGGATTGGTCCCTTTAGAAAGGATTTTTGATGATAATGATGTAACTGTCAAATTGGAAAAGAAGGAAGAAGACTCAGATGTCTTTCAATTTAATGTAGCCAGTGAACAAGATCCTAAATATGTCAACTTAGCTTCTCATCTGTCTGAAGAACAAAAGGATGATTATGGTGAGTTTCTAAAAGAATTTTCTGATATCTTTGCTTGGAAATATAGTGACTTGAAAACATTCAACACTGAGATAATTCAACACAAGATTCCTTGAAATAAAGATACTAAACCATTTAGGCAAAATCTTAGATCTTTCAATCCTATGTTGCTGCCTACCATGGAAAAAGAGATCAAGAAATTATTGGATGCTAAAATTATTATACCTCTCAGATACTCAGATTGGATTGCTAACCTTTTGCCCATCAGAAAGAAAAATGGAGAGATCAGACTCTGTGTGGATTTCAGAAATTTAAACAAGTGTTCTAGGAAAGACAACTACCCGTTGCCCAAGATGGAACACATTTTACAAAAGGTTTTAGGGTCAAGTGTGATGTCCTTTATTGATGGATTCTCTAGATACAATCAAATTGTTGTCCATCTGCATGACAGAGAAAACACTTCCTTTACCACTCCATGGGGCACTTCCATGTATGAAAAGATGCCTTTTGGATTGATGAATGTTGGAGCTAGTTTCCAGAGAGCGATGGACATCGCATTCGTTGGAGAGAAAGAAAAATTTGTTCTGATATATCTTGATGACATAACTATTTTTTCAAGCAACCAGGAAGATCATTTGCAACATTTGAGGAAGGCATTCCTAAAATGCAGGAGGTATGGCATTTCTCTTAATCCTAAGAAATCTAATTTTCCACTTAAAGAAGGGAAATTGCTTGGACATATTGTTTTAGTTGATGGGGTAAGGATTGATCCAAAAATAGTATAAGCCATTAAAAATTTGTCTCTTCGTAGATCAAAAAAGGATATTCAGCCTTTCCTTGGAACTATAAACTTTATCAGGAGGTTTATAGCAAACTTTGCAGAACTTACAAAGCACATTACTTGTATGTTGAGAAAGAATTCTGAAGTAAGATGGACTGAAGAAGCTAAACACCCTTTCAATGCTATCTAAGAATCCATTATAACAACCCCTGTTTTAATCAGTCCTAACTTTGACAACGAGTTTTATATCTTTTCATTTGCTTCAAAATATACAATTGCAGCTGTACTATTGCAGAGAAATGTTGATGATCAAGAGCAGCCAGTTTCTTTCTTTAGTAAAGTCTTGAGAGATGCTGAAGTAAAGTATGAACCATTGGAAAAACAAGCATATGCACTCATCAAGTCATTAAAAGCCTTCAGGATTTACATTCTTCAAGCCAAGGTAATAGCTTATGTACCTTCAATCTCAATTAAATATGTGCTTATACAAACCGAAATAGATGAAAAAAGGAGTAAGTGGATAGCAAAGTTAATTGAATTTGATGTTGAGATCAAGCCAACAAAACTTGTGAAAGGTCAAGGCCTTGCCAAGCTCCTTGTAGAAGAAAATTGTAAGTTGCTTGAGATAATTTTTTTGGGTATAAATGCAGAAGAAATTTAGGTTTCAAAAGACAGAGGTAGTGATAATTTGCAGGTTTCTCCTCACCTAGCTGACTGTGAATGGTACAGTCACGTTATTTATTTTCTGCAGAATTTATCAGTTCCTTAAGATTTGACAAAAACACAAGGGAGAGCTTTAAAGTTCAAAGCCATAAATTTTTGCATTAATGACAACTTATTGTTTTGGAAAAATCCAATAGGGATACTCTTGAGGTGCATAAACCAAGAGGATTCAGCTAAAATCATGACTAAATTTCATAGTAGTGAGTGTGGAGGACATCATTACCAGAATACCACTGCTCATAAAATCGTGAGAGTTGGTTACTATTGGCCATCTTTATTTTCAGGTGTGTGTAAATTTGTGAGAACTTGTGACAAGTGCCAAAGGTTTGCAGGAAAACAACAGCTAAAATATCTTCCCCTCAAACCTATTGTGGTCATGGGTCCTTTTCAATAATGGGGTTTGGACTTCATAGGTGAGATTCATCCACCTTCTAGAAATCAACATAAATGGATCCTTGTGGCTACTAATTATTTTACCAAATGGATAGAGGCCATTCCTACAAGAAATGCCAATCACACTGTCATCATTAATTTTCTACAAGAAAACATATTCTCCAGATTTGGATACCCTAAGAGAATAGTCACAGATAACGCTGCTGCGTTTAATGATAAACACTTGGTAAAATTATGTGAAGAGATGGGAATTTAGCTAGTACATTCTACTCTTACTATCCACAGGGAAATGGCTTAGCTGAATCATCAAATAATAGTTTAGTCAGAATCATAAAGAAGTTGCTTGAAAAAAATACCAAGGGTTGGAATTCCAAGTTGAAATTTTCTTTGTGGGATGATAGAGTTACAAATAAAAAGTCATTTGGCACATTCCCCTTCCAGTTGGTATATGGAACTGAAGCCATCTTTCCTATTCAACTTGCATTTCCAGTTGCAAAATTTTTACAATAAGCTGACTCTAAGCCAAATGATCTAACTAGGAGGATCCACAATTTGGTAGAGCTGCAACAAATCAAAGAGAAAATTCTAGAAAATATAGAGTTACACCACTGGAAGATGAAAGAAATTTTTGACAGAAAAGTTAAGACATATATTTTCAAGGCAGGGGATTTGGTTCTGAAATGGGATGCAACAAGATAGGAAAAGGGAAAACATGGCAAGTTTGATGCACTCTGGACAGGTCCATTTTCCATAGCATCAGCTCAGCAGAACAATACTTTTGTTCTCCAATATCTTGCAGGTGAAGAAGTATCAGGTGGCCCATTCAATGGGCGGTTTCTAAAACTCTACTTTTCATGAGGCTTTCCTTAAAGCCTGCTTATTTTTACATATCCTTTTCAGTTTTTTTTTCATCAATAACTCCATGCTCAATGGAATACTGAGTAAAATCAGTTTTTATTTCAAGTTGTAAATAAGGCTACTGAGTCAAACTAGGTTCTTGGAAACCTCACAGGGAAGTGTCCATCCCAGCCGGAGCCAAATGTTATCTCCCAAAATGGATCAGTCAATTTGTTCCTTTTTGTAGGTGATAACATGGTCATAAATTAGGGTCCTATATAAATTTTTAGAATTTAGAAGTGTCCAAGTATAGGATTTAAGATGTTATCCTAGAAATAAATCGATCATCAAAAGGTCTTTTCAAAAAATCAAGAAAAAGATTTTCAACAGATAACATCTGGTTTGAAGTTGAAGTTAACTGGTGAAAGCCTTGGGTTTCAATGGTTAAAGTGTTCTCTTAGCAGCAAGCGAGTCGGTGAAAGTGTTAACATGGTTTTTCCTCCAACGACTCTAGAAACCCAAAAAGGATACGCCGGACACATGTCATACGATCATCATGGAGAGTTAATGGACGCAAATGAGTGGTGACACCTTTTCATCACGTTCTAGCAGGACATCATGATAGATTGTGCTCACAAATTTCGTGGGGTAGACAGAGAAGGGTTTGAAGATGTGACACACTCTTAATCATCATTGCAACTAGAGGATAAAGTACCAGTTATCTGATGACATCAAATCAAATCACCATTTTCGATTTCAAACTCACGGTGTTCAAAAAATTCTATTATGGGGTTCCATATTTCATTGATAAAACAGGGTCATTTTCACCAGCACCAACCCTTTCCTTATTAATAAGTTTACTATTTCAACCATGTACAAATTATCTGGTGATTAAGTTACAGATGGAAAGGAAGCAAGGAGGACGAATTTTGAGGAAAGAATAAGACAATTTATCTTTTTTGCAGTCTTATCCAGATGTGCATAAGCGTTTTTCAGACACAGGTTGTATGACATATGTGGAAAGGTTGCAGGAAGGCTATCACCAGGCGATAGCATATATTTTTGCAAATTCATACGATGGAAGCAAAGATACAGTGGGCTCTCTGGAACTGATAGTTGATGAAGCTGTGATCGCTTCAGCAACTGGCTTACCCAGAACATGCCAAAATTGGTTTAAAACAACAGTGACCAAGAATTTGGATTTTAGATCATACCTCAAGACATAATTCCAAAGTATAATCTGGAAGAAAATTATCCTTGTTTCTTACCTTGAAGATGAATGGCAAGATCTGTTCAAAGGAATTCAGTTATACTTAACCTCAGAGGGCAAGTATGACAAGTTAATGTTATATCATTTTAGACTCCTATATCACTTCACAGGGAAGGTCCTTCTAAATTTTCCTTTCTTTCTTCATAGAAGACTAACCAAGGTGTGTAATAAGATCAGAGCTGAACCATTCAGCAAAAAAAATTCCCTTTGTCGTTATGGCCTGATCAAAATGATCATCTTGGAAGAACTGAGATAGAGAGAAAGAACTTGGCAGCACTTTCTCTTCTGGGAAGGTTTTGAGACCCAAACTCAACCTATAAATGAAAAGAAGAAAGCAGGAAATAAACAGTCAACTCCTCAGAGTAGCTCAAGGAGAAGGAGAGTTGTCCAAAAGCCACTAGAAGACAAAAATTCTAGCATAAATCCCCAGAAAGATAAAAAGAAACTAGATTTTGAAACAAACTCAGAGCAATCCACAGTAAAAAGGACAAATGCTCTAAATCTTCCATACACAGATTTAGACACAGAACCAGAAAAGGAAGAAGAAAGTCCAGCCATCAAAAGTCCAGAGCACTCCATGGAACCTGCACAGGATTTTGAAGTTTTTACTTCTAAAGATGAAGGTGAAACCTAAAGAAATAAGAAATCAAAGAAATCACGGAAGATTAAGGAGCTAAAGGAGATAATAGCACAACAGGAGATTCTAGAAAGGGTGATAAAGACAATATATAAAGATTTGTCAGAGAATTTTGCAAATACCAATGCAGCTTTTGAGAAAATGGCATGTGAAAGTATAAAGGATAAGAAGAAGAAGAAAAAGATTACAAAGGATTATAATATCTTATGGTGGTTAACTAAGCGCTTGAAGAGGAAAATCAAAAAGTTGAAGGAACAAATTACCACACATCTAGATTTACAGGTGTTGGCACAGGTTGCTGTAAATTTGCAGGGAGATCAATCAAATAAACAATGATTTTTGATGGAACAACAGTTTCGAATACGAAAGGTTTTCCTTTTTGATTAAAACAGAGCTTTCACCAGCACAAAAGGCGTAATTATAACCAATTAGCTGTTGAAAAGCAGAGCTTTCATCAGCTAATTAGCAAATCCTAATGCGAAATAGCTGGTGAAATTGTAGAATAAGAATTTTGAAGATTTGAGCTCGAACAAAGCGATTTTTGGCTGATTCTAAGGATCAGAGAGCATAAAAAAGATTAATCACCAAATCATAAAATATTCAGTTTCAAAGATTCGTGGAGATTTTGGAGGTGAATGATTAGTTGGTCAACTAAAGATTTGTTCACAGTTGTTGAAAGTTTTCCAATTACTGAAGAAATGTGTCCTTTCCTCCATGACACATAAGAGACATAACAATGATGAAGACCAGATGTCGAAGACAAACTTTGAAGACAATTCGATTCATAGGAACTAGTTCTTAGTTATCCTATTGTATTTAGTTTTTTTTTTATGTTTTCTATATTTAGAAATCTAGATCCATTTTTCAGGGATGTGAGATCTATTGTAAAGGTTATCAATACTTATCATTTTGATAAAGTAAAGGTTCGATTTTGGATAGCAAGAAATACTATATTGTAAACAAACCTTTCATTTGATAATACAAATCACAGTTTTCTCTCTCTATTGATGTTAGATTCTCATATTTCCTTCTATACTCTTATTCAAGTTGTTTCAGTTGTAGAATGACTGTCATCTCATTGGTTAGATCATAAATTGATTAATTGTTTCTTATCATTGTTTATTAAACCCTACATTTGTATTTGGTTTATAAGCATTGTTTTCTCACCCAATTTAAAGCTATCATCTAATTATTGATCCTTGAGAGCACTGGTTCATTTGATTCTCCTTTTGTCTGTCTGAATACCATAAATGTAATTGATTTATCCCATTGATCCACACATACAAAATACAAAAAACAAGTTTACCTTAAGTTACCAAGCATCGTTGACTCACAACCTCAAAGAGTTTCTTGGAGTGATAACAAGATCAGCCCTATATTCCAAATTCCTCTGTGTAAATTTTCTCCTAGTAAGTTTCCCACCAATGTTTGACATGGGGGAGAGCCTTGAGAAGTGTGAAGCTGATCTTTTCCATTTCGAAAAAATTGTGAAAAGAGAAATAACCTTCTAGCATATTTAACCATTTTTCTAAGACATCTGCATCTATCTGACCTTCAAATATGAGAATATCCTAATTAAATTGTACCTTGAAGGGAGAGGTTCCTCCAAAGTGGCCACTTGATGAAGATGCATCTATTTCTATTGGTAGTTTTTGAAGGATGTGTGAAAAATTCTCCATCATTTCATCCCTCTGTCACGCAAGAGATTTCTCAATAAACAAGTTAATAGAATCATCTGCTTTGTCATTCTTATTTTATGCCACCATAGAGGGTTTGTTGGGTGAGCGAGAGGGATTTTCCTCAAGAGAGACAAGCTCAAGACCTAACTTTCTATACTCAGACCTCGTCGGGGACATGCACTGAAAAATGATCAAGAGCAGCCTGCTCTGATACCAATGATCCATATTATTTTCGAATCGAAATGAAAAAAGATATATTACAATGAAATACTCATAAACATTTCTAGAAACAGATAGATACACCAATACATTTTTCTATTAATGAAAGAAATGTACATAAACTATAAAAATACAGAGTGCAAGACTTGATAGAATGGTGGCAGCTTTATCTCTGAGAAGAGATGTGACAACTATGCTCATTCGCAAGAAGATGATTACAATGAGGTTCTGAAGGCATTTTTATGATAAACATGAATGCCAAAACCTATACATCCAAACACCTAACCCTAGGATATGAAGTGCCAAAAGTCATGTGGGCCTCGTTGGGGTAAGAGTACATTAACTTCTCGGGGTTGTAAATTTTGCATATGAACTCCGTTTTAGGCATGTGGTAGCCCGTTGGAAAGGTATTTTCGAGAACTACACATTATGCCATCAAATGTTGACTTTGTCTATAGTTTGACTATGGCAAGACAAGAAAATACTATTTAGAGCCCCAAAACAGCCTTGGAAGTACATTAAGATTTACTAACATGAAAAATTTCAAAATAAGCCAGTTGGAATGGGTGGGTGGCCACCAATATCCACCTGGTTGTTGTGTAGAGATTTAGGATAGCCCCGTAATTGCAGAATCCATGATTACAAATAAATTTCCCCATTACAATGAAACGTGTTGAACTGAAGACTGTCAAGATGAGCTATTTGGAATTTGGAATAGGTGGGTGGCCACCAATATCCAACTGGATCAATAACATATCATGACCGTGAAATTACAAATGCATATGAATGCATAATAACGAAACACACTTTAACCTAACAACATATTAGACCAAGTTGATATTAACTAACTCCTAAGTGTCTAAATATCCTAAAAACATGACCAACAATATGGCCCAAATATTTATAGACACCAAAGGAACATTTCAACCTATTAAGAAAGAGTTTCTGATTAAAAATCAATTGTAAGATCTTATCCACATAAGTGACATGGGGCGTGCCAAGTTTTATTGTAGATCAAGATGTCATAAAAAAGACAAGGACAAAATGACATAGAAAGGGTTGAATGATGTTGTTCATGAGACTCTAGAAGGTTGAATGTGCATTGCAAAGGACAAAGTGCATCACCAAGAATGTGCTATGGTCTTCATGAGTGTGAAACGTAACTGTTTTGGGAATTCCTGCCTCCTTCATACAAATTTGGTGATAGCCTAAGAGGAGATCAAATTTGGTGAAGAATTGAGAACCATTGAGATCATCTAAAAGGTTTCCAATGACATGAATGGGGAAATTATCCTTGACGATTATTTTTTTGAGAGATGTAAAGTTAGGACACATGTTCCAAGTGTCTTCTTTATTGAGGACCATGATGACTAGTGATGAATAAGGGTTGGTATTAGGTTGGATGAAAACAATGGCTAGCAACTCCTAAAATATCTTTTGATTTCATTTTTTGGTAAAAGTTATGGAAATAGGCGTGTACACTGGGTGGGAGTATACCTAGTGTGAGTGGAATATAATGATCATGCTCACCTTATGAGGGTGGTAGGCCTTGGGGAGTTTCAAATATGGATTGGTGTTTGGATGAGTATAATTTCATGTCAGGAAGGATGGGTTTATAAGGTATCTCAAAGGATTGAATGGCATGGATTTGAGCCACAATTCTTGAATGCCCTTTTTTAACAAGATTTTCGATATGGTGGGAGTTGATGATCTATGGAGAACTTGCTATGATTTCTTTAAAAGTGTAGTGATGCCTTTCCTATTAGAAACTCATGTATAACTCATGGAAATCCACGATGATGGGACCTAATGTCTGTAACCATTCAACACCCAAAAATATTTCAAAACCACCCATTTAAATAGAAAACATGTGGGTTTTCAAGGAATACTCACATGTTTGGAGATGCACATTTTCACAATGAACACTACATTTCATGGAACCATTATTAATAATAATGATTTGGAATTTGTTCACAACATGTATGTAGTAGTGTGTTTATTGGGCTACATGTTGATGAATGAAGTTATGGGTGCTATCTATATTAATTAAGACAATGACTTTGTGATGTTTGATACAAAAAATTATTTTAAGGGTTTGTGGAGTAGAAATACTAGTCAAGGCATGCCTGGAGATCTATGGTTCGATCCTACAAAGAAGATGGGGGGGGGGGTATATTCTATGGGTGGAATAAGAGTCTCTGAAGTTATAGATTCAACTTCATCATCCAAAATGTCCTTTGATATGGCCATAATATTTTTTTCTCCTTACATTTATGCCCTAGAAAAATATTTCTCATCACAGTTGTAGTTAAGCTATTTAAGTTGATGTTTTGCAATTTTAGCACATGTTAACTTGTAGATCTTGAGAGGAGGAGAGGAAATACATAGATTGGTAGGGAGATAAATAGTGGGATGGGTATGGTTAATAAATAGTGTGTTTTCAATTTGAGTATTCACCACCTTTGGGGTTTCCATATCTATTTGAGAGGCTTCTAACCAAGTAGTAGGAAAAACCCTAATAACCCATGGATTGAGTTTTCATTGCTATGAGTTTGGACAAATAGTTTGGGATTGACTACTGTTTGGTGAGATTATCATGGATGACATCATGTTGGGTAGATGAGTGGTTGTGGTCTATTTTGTATTGCAACTCATCACATTGAGTTTCCAAGGGGGATACTATGGTGGCTATCTCTACACCTCTATTATCCACAGAGATGTGGGTTCATATGAAAAAAGGTTACTATAGAGTGGTACCAATGAAATCAACACTATTTACTAGGCCTATTGAGATAATGGCTTGGGAGTGGGGTGAGAGGGTTCACCAAAAAGACTTACTAGAGAGTGGTACCATGCTAATAAGCTTGATAGAAGGATTATGTTGATTTTGGTCTCAAATAAGGGCGCAGGTAGGACCAAAAATCTTTTTTTATCCCTTTTTTCACCTCTATGGAGTGTTACTTCTACCTAAATAATACTACACTAACAAAATATGTCAAATTCTCAACACTGTAGTTTATGTAGGAATTTTGTGGACTAGTACCATGAAGCAGGGTTTCTAGTGACAAAACGCACAAATTATCAATATAACCACTTATGTAGGAATTTCATGAACTAGGAACAAGGAGTAGTGTTTTGAAGGTCCTGAGGAAAAGGGAGTTCTAGGTGCTATAACTCTCCAATATACATGGGAGGGTTTGCAAAGAGAATACATGATTAACATTCCATTATATTTTAACTATTGCATTCATATACTGATTTACCAAACAAATTATTGTATTAAAGGGATATAAATTTAACTATGATCTTGTAAGATCTATGAAACCATATGAACACTGAACTTTGAAAAATATAATTTATATTAAATATTTAAATAGAAATGGTGATTTTTTCTTAAAAAAAAAATACTTGAAAGATCAACATGGCCTATTCCAAATAGGAACCACTTTGTATGGATTTGTTTTTTAAATAACTTTCATTTTGCATGGAAGAAATGTGACCAATCATGCAACCAACATAAATGTAAGAATTATTTTTTCATTTGACAAAAGAAAGAGAAAGGTTACGAAAGCAAAGCAAGAGACTAGGTAACAAAAGATAATAAAATTATTAAAATTTGGGAGGGTGCACCCTCATATCTAACTCTTTGTAAATATTATATATTGCAATAAATGAGCACTCTTTTTTATATCTAGTGATATATTTTGAATCTAATCTATATAGCTCTTGATTCGGGTATTAGCAAGTGTCAAGTGTTGTGATTTTGTTTTCGTAAATTTGTTCACATCTACTACTTAATATACTTAATATGAAAGACAATTTGTCTTCATATGTGTGTGTAAATCAACGACGTTACTTAACATCCCAAGGAGAACTAGATGGCGTGATTATTACTCTTCTCTTGTTGCATACATCATGTTTCATTGAATAAACATAGTTTCAATTTCAACATATGATATCTTATGAATGACCATGAATGTTTGGAGATGATACTACGAGACATATATGATTTATTTCATATTAATACTTCAAGAATATAAAATAATTGTAAGTATCAAAGAGCTATATCCAAATGTAACTTGAATATTTCATTAATAAACATTTGAGTATTTTCAAATAATAGAGAAACCATGAATGATTCGGTCCCCACAGGAGGCCTTAAGGGTGGTTATGTTTTTTTCTAATCCATAAGGAGGAATACATATCCACAATATCTCACCTTAGGAAGTATATCTCACCTTCCTAGTTTCTTAGTTCCCTTAATACAAAATAAAGAACTCTATGGTGTCACTAGCTGGTTGTGCATTGAAGGTTACAATCAGAAAAAGTCTTTGTAGCAAGGGAGAGAAGAGAGATATTTGTGCAACACAGAGTAATAGGTGCCTAGTGGATTTTGTTCAGAAAAGTAACTCTACATAATACTAAGATAGAGAATTGATTTTTAATTTCATAAAGGTAGTCGTGTTGGTGAAGTGAGTGGGCTATACGTCCCTAGTTTATGGATCATATGGTATCAGAGAAAATGCATCCTTGACCATAAAAATTTCAGAACTTTGAACAAAATATTGCAGACCTCAACATGGGTAAAGAAAGCAGAGATAAGTTGGAATACTTAAGGGCCAACAATGCTTATCTTCGAGAGGAGAATGATCACATGAAATATTAGGTTTAGATGTTCAACATGAGGATGAAAGAGATGGAGAAGCGCATTGATAACTCTAGAAATATTTTGTCATTGCTCAAGAGGAAGTTTGAAGAACATCAATACACTCTCACAATGGTCATGAAAAATTGGGAAAATAACAGAGCACAACTTGCACACCTTGGTGAGAAGTTCATCCAATTGGATATATGGAAAGAAGATAGGCTTACTCAGATGTTGGGATAACTGCAATAGGAGTTGGTAGAGAAGGAGGAGGCCTTGGAGAAGCTCTGACCAAATATTAAAGATAACTAAAAAGAAAGTCAACCATCCATTTCCATTGCTTCAATGAGAACCATGATGAAGACTATTTTAGTAATCCCATCTTCCATATGCATTTCTCAAGAGAAACTTGTTGAATTTGAGAAGCATACTAGAGGCATTGGTTCCACGATATTAAGGATAATGGGATATGATGGATAAGGGATAGGCGAGAGGATATAAGGGATCTTGAGCCCAATTGTAGCTATGCCAAGGTCCAAGCATGAAGGCCTAAGCTTTGATGGAAGAAGTGAAAATTCCATCACTGTGAAGAACATTTTCATGAAGGAAAAAGACATGACAAAGTTTTCTTGATCATCAGGAGAAGGAGAAATAGTGGTGAATGAAGGTGGAATCCCACTAACACCTTAGAATTCTTGTGAAATATTGAAGGAGGGAAGAAATGATGAGAGTTCACAAAGTCAGCCTACACCTACATCTAGAGAAATAAAATAAAAAAATCAGCGGGAGAAAGAAAAAGAAGAATACTAGGGGGTATACATCAAACAAGACATTTCTTGTTTGTCATTACTGCAAGAAGAGAGGCCATACAATATGATAGTTGTTGGTACATAGAGACATGCTCACATTGTGGAAATAAAGGCCATATTTAGGCATATTTATGGGAGAAGCAAGCCAAATGGCATATGATAGATAGATTCCAAAGGAGGAATGAAAAGAAGGCTTCTCCAATATAATAGAAAAGATAGAGGCACATGGAGAAAAGGAGTTTTTCAAGAAGTCTTTGTAGAAACAATAAGAAATTTTTCCACCACTAAAATTTGAGTAGTCACTGGGAAGTAAAGTGTTGGTGACTTCATCTGAATATTCACCCTAGAAACTGCACAACTAGGAGATGGGTGTGGAGAGTGAAGATTGAAGAATATGAAGATATACCTACATCTCCAGTACAAGTGACAAAAGTTTTCCAAGGAGAGATAACTTCACAGGATGAAAACAACACAAACAAGAAGGACAATAGGTTGATGTTGAGAGAAGCCACAATACAATTCTTATTTTCGATATTCCATCCAAAGAACCCCATATTGGAGTTGTGCTAGATATTGGTGCATGGAGGTGAATGACCTTGGGGTATTTGTTGAGAACTTCATGGTGTGATTGTAAGCATATGCAGACACAAGAGGGTTATTTCCATGGTGGGAAGAAACCGATCCTAGCAACAGAAGGCATGCCTCACATACTTTCATAAGATTGATACATGATGGAAATATGTTGGGATCACACTAAACAAGAACACTAGCATTTGACTTGGCTTCATGAATGCCAAGATGGTTTGTCTCCAAGTCAGAGAGAGATATGGGAATGAGTGTTGAGTCTAGAGTTCAACTCTAGGAAATTGGTTAGAGTTGAGAGTTATTGATTAGACTTCTACATCATGGGAAAAAGTGAGCCGAAAATAGAGCCAAGGACTAGAGCTAGTAGCTAGAGCCACGATCTAGATTTAGAGCCACATTCTATATAGAAGTTACGTTGATCTAGATTGGTTTCTTCATGCTTTTGGAGACAAAAAATATTCTCAATGGGGAGGTGTGATCTGAAATGGATCCAAACTAAGAATGGATAAGACTTAGTACCTGCAAGACAACATGAAAATTAACTAAGGTTATGCAAGTATGTAAAAAAACGAAAATGTAAATTGAATAAGACAAATGAAGATGTGATAGAAATGTTTAACAAAGTAATAAATGATAAGAAAATGAATAGGAGAGAAGGATAAGGAATGGGAGGTTAATATCCATGGTTGTTGGCCTTCCCTTACCCCCTAGATCTGTCTATTTATTCCCTCACTCTCATTCTCAAACAATCCTTTTTTTTCTGGGAGAAAAGGAGGCATAGGAAGCCATGAATGCATTGTAACAAAACATTTCTAGAATGAAAATATTGATCCCCATTCGAAGTTGGTTCTCCTGTTTGGGCTTCTAGTGTAAAAGTTTTGAGTTCATGGTGATTGCTTGTGATTGATTTCATTATGTTGAAATATTAGTTGATGTTTACTTCATTTATGAGATGAGATATGGATTCACATGTGTTTTAAAATAATGCCTGTAATTGAATTATTTATTGGTGGATTACTTTTTCATTGCTAGTTGATCCTTTCACTTGCTAGTCTACTTAACTCTCATCGGCCTATTTGAATACCATCAGGTCATATTCTTTAGTGTTGGGGCATTTAAATTAAATTTTGGGTTGAATTTAAATATGTTGGTTGAGTTCACTTTGCCTTAGGTGTCTAAATTAAATGTTGGGTCAAATTCACATTAGATCGGTTGTCTTGCATTTTCCTAGGACATTTTCCACTTGCCCGAGATACTTTGCAAGTCCCTGGGACGTTTTCTCACTTATCTGGGTCAATTTTGCAATTTCCTAGGTGACTATATACGTAGCTAGGTCAATTTTTAATTGCATGGGTGATTATATAATCAACCGAGTCAATTTCTCATCGGTTGAAATGATCCTTTCTCCTTGGGCTAGTAATCAAATTTTTAAGTCAATTTTATACCTCAAAGGTCGATTTTCCACCTTCCTGGTCGACTTATACTTATTCGGGTGGCTTATACTTATCTAGTTAACTTACCTTATAGTCGAGGATGAATTTCATTTACCCAGTCAATTCAACTCCTTTGCTTGGTCGATTCCATTTACCTAGGGCCACTCTTATCTCACATGGGTTCACTTAATATCACTTGGGTCGATTTCATTTGCTAGTCATTTTTTTCTCAATTGTCGGATGACCAAGTTCCACTCTTGGTTGACTTATCTTTCTGTCTAGTTGACTCACTTATAGGTCAAATTACTTGTTGGCTAGCTGATGAATAACTGTTGGTCGAATTCAACATCATTTGATCAGCCCGATTCATTCTTTAGTTGACCCCCACTCAGACTGGTCGATTTCCTTTTAATTGGGAAAACTTACATGATGCATGGCATATTTAGATTTTGTTGGGGGAATTCCTCCTTGCATAGGCATATTTAGATGATGCTCAAAAAATTTATATTATGTTGGGTGTTTTTAGATGTTTTTGGGACATTTTACTTCATTGTTGATTTCCCAATTCACCCTTCAAACATTTCTCTTCATCATTGGTTATCCAAATCTCCTTTTGAGATTTTATCTCCACTTCTAGTTAATCCAACTCATGTGTTGAGTAATTTTCTTCATTGTTAGTCGATTAATTCCACCAGGTGATTTTCCCCTTAGTTATTAGATTGAATTCCCTTACTAGTCGACTAGAATTATGTTATGTTCAATTGGGATTTTCTCTTGTGTGATTCATATTCTTTGGCGAACATGGGCCTAGTAACTAATTGATGAGAAGATTTAAAGCTACTAGACGAAAATCTATTTAGACTGGAGAAATGAGATTGGATAGCTCATTGATGGTAGAGAATTTTCCACTGTATAGACATATGGTTTCTTATGTGCAAACAGGTACGAGAACAAGGATTGCAATTGGTTGTTTCCATTGGTTACATAAATGAGGTATTGCACCCATTAGAAGGGTAGAGACTACACTTAGAACAAATAACTCACATAACATCAGAATCTAGTCACTAGCTTCATAATATTTGTGAATAATTGATCTTTATTGATTGGGTTGCTATTATTCCACCACTTGGTTGTGCATTGCAGGTTCCAATCAAGAGAAGGCTTTGCATAAAGGGAGAGAAGAGAGATATTTGTATATCACAGAGTAATACAAGCCTAATGGATTTTGAGCAGACATGGCACTTTATATAAGACTAAGATAAAGAACATGTTTTGAATTTCACAAAGGTATTTGTGTTGGTGAAGCACATGGGCTATAAGTCCCTGTTTACGGATCGATATATTTTAGAGTTCTTTAGAAAATGTTGCGTTGAGTTCCTTTTAACACTCTTGGTGTCAATTGGACTTTTCTTTCACTTTCATGACCCCTACAAGTTAGTAAAGGAGAATCAAGTTAATCAAGTTCTTGTGTGTCATGTAGAACACATCCTTCTTTGCTTCACCTCTTGTACTTCTGTCAATCAAATCTTGGTCGTCAATAATTTATTTTTTAGCAACATCAACTATTCACTTTTAGGAATGTTTGAGCACAAACATTCTTCTCTCTTTCTCATCATTTCAAATGATCTGGATTTATGTAGGAACACAATGAAATATAGAAATACACATAAATGTAGAGATGCAGTGGAAATAAGACTTCATTTCATTAGTAACAAATGACTGAAAAATGCTTACAGATAGAATGGAAATAAACTAGCTAGGGCGCTAGTAGCTTATCTCTAAGAAGAGATGTGGTGGCTAATGACCTCTGAAATGCCTATTACAATGAGGCTTGAAGGCCTATATATTACTGAGAAACAATGGAAAACCCTAAACATCCAAAAACCTAACCCTAGGACATGAAACGCCAGAATATGGGCCCCATTGGGGTAAATTGGTACATCAATTCCCGTGGTCGTAACTTTGGCATACTATCTCCGTTTCACACACATGATACATCGTTACAAAGATATATCCGAGGACTACATATCTAATAGTGAATATCAAGTCTGGAGTAGACTCTTATTTGCCGGAGCATTCATGCCCAAAAAATGTTGTTTAGGGCCTCAAAACAGTTCTGAAAGTTCAAGACCCGAAGAACTGCTAAAAATAGTAAATTGTGCTACAATTAAGGAAACTGAAAAACTAAAAGAAACAATGGTGTAGGTCCAAGTGGAATAGGTGGGTGGCCACCAATATCCACCTGGACCAGTCCTCCCCCCTTAGGAAGCAATGGTCCCCATTGATTTGAGTTTCTCCATGAGATGAGGAAACTTCTGCTGAAATTGGTCCCTGGTGAGCCACTTGCCCTGGTGAAGGAGTTGGCCTGCTTTGACAACTCGATATAGCTGGATCCTCTGTTGGCGAGTGTTCTTGATTTGTGTGTCCATAATTCGATCAGTTGTGGCTTGTTCCATGCAATTTGGGTTTAACTCTGTTGGTGTGAGTTGTTCTGCCATGTCGGATGTGTCTAGTAGAGGTGGAAAGTAGGGCTGAAGGTGGTCCACACTGAACACTGGGTGTAGACCAAGGAATGGTGGAATACCAAGCTCAAAGGAATTGTCCCCTACAGCCTTGGTGATGGTTTATGGCCCATATCAGAGCAGGCAAATCTTGCGGTAGGGTCGAACGAGGCGCTCCTTTTGCAAATGTAGCCACACTTTTTCGCCCACCTGGAAGTTGTGTGGAACCCGATGTTGATCATGTCATTGCTTGTACTTAGCATTGGCTCTGTCTAAGACATCATGAACTTGTTGGCAGATGTGCTGAATGCGTTCAATGAAGCTGTTTGCCTTGTTATCCTCAGACTGGACATGGGATGAATATGCCCAAGTAGCCGCAAATGGCATCGCTACGTCAATGGGACATAATGGCTACAATCCCAAGCCCACTTGAAAGGGGTTGTGGTTGGTTGAGCTATGGAGAGCCCAGTTGTAGCTGTGTTGTACATAGGGGAGGCTCTCATCCCATGTGCGTAAATTCTTTGAGTTGTACATGCACAAAATGTGTACAATCATCTGGTTGACGACCTCTGTCTGGCCATCAGTTTGCGGATGGAAAGTTGTCGACTTGGTGAGCTTGGTGTCCAGCATCGACTAGAGGTTGGACCAAAATGTACTGAGGAACCCGTTGTCCCGATCTGAGATGATAGACTATGGGATCCCAAAGTGTACCCACACTCGTTCAAAGAAGAGTTAAGAACTGGCTTCTACTGTAATATTCTTCTTGCAGGCCATCATAATGGACATCTTCGAGAATCTGTCGACAACCATAAAAAAAAAGTCATTGCCATGCTTAGTAGAAGGAAGGCCTAACATGTAATCCATAGAGATGGATTTCCAAGGTTGACTGGGGGTAGGAAGCGGAGTATAGAGGCCTTGCTTCTTGATGGTCGGTTTGGCAATGGTGTAAGCAGTGTAGGACTTGATGTACTTCCCAACATCCCATTGAAGGTTCAGCCAATAGAAATACTTTTGCAGTACTTCCATGGTTTTCTCGACCCCGAAATGCCTAATGACCCAATTGTAGTGCGCCTCCCAAATCATCTTGGCCCGCTCGCTTGAAGGAACACAAAGGTGTCCCGGGTGAGAAAGAAGGGCATCCTGGAGGTGAAAATTGAGAACTTGCTTACCCTCAAAGAGTGAATTGTATGTGTGGCTGAATTATGGATCACTTGTGTAGAGAAGTGGCCAATCGGAAGTCTCGTGCCCACAAGAGTTGAGCACAGTGGTTAGTGCCACGATGGGTGGTCGACTGAGGCAGTATGCAACATTATTGGTGCTTCCTTTCTTGTACTTAATGTTCAAATGAAATTGTTGCAAGTATGAGGACCACTTTTGATGGCGATCGTTCTGCAACTTCCCTTGTGTCTGTATGAACTGCAGGAGTCGGTGGTCTGTGTGGATGACTGTTTCCTTTCCCAAAATGTAATGCTTCCATTGCAAACAAGATTGCACAATGGAATACATTTCTTTGTAATAAGTGGGATACTTTCGAACTGTGTCGGAAAGTGTCTCACTATGATATGCCACTGGATGCCCATGTTGAGTAAGGATTTCCCCAATGCATAGTCAGAGGCATATGTCTCGATCTTAAATGGTTGTTGCAAGTCTAGTAATGTGAGCACTGGTGCAGATCAGAGGCGATGCTTCAACTCCCTGAATGCCTTCTCTTGAGATTCGGACCAAAATAATTTTTCTTTAGCTCCTCCCTTGGTGACTTGACTCAAGGGCCAAGTGATTTGAGAGAATCCCAACAAAAACCTACGGTAGAGATTGGCAAGACCTAAAAAGATGCGGAGCTCTATTAGGGTGGTTGGGGCGGGCCAATCCTGAAAGAATTGGATCTTTGCTGGATCCACATGCACCCCTCACTCATCAATAATGTATCCCAGGTACTGAACATGGGTCATGCCAAAAGTGCATTTCTCCAAATTGGCACACAACTTGTGTTGACGCAGTGTTTGGAGGACATGTCGGATGTGGTCGAGGTTCTCTTTCGAAGTCTGGATGAAGATCAGAATGTCATCCAAGTACACCACTAAAAATGAGTTGGTGAATGGATGTAGGATGTTGTCCATTAGCCTCATGAAGGTTGCAGGGGAATTCGTCAACTCGAATGGCATGACCAACCATTCAAAAAGGCCCTCCTTGGGTTTGAAGGTAGTCTTCCACACATCAGAGGGTCTTGCTGAAATATTTTTCTCCCTTGAGTTGGTCCAGAAGGTCATCAATCCATGGGATCAGGTACTTATTCCGAACAATGATCTTGTTCATTGCCCGATAGTCAATGTAAAGTCTCCAAGTCCCATCCTTCTTCTGCACCAACACGATCAGATTCCCACAGGGTGATGGATTCGGTTGGATGTGACCTTTCTGCAACAACTCCTCAATCTACCTCTTAATTTCATCATTCTCCATAACAAAGCACCGATAGATGTCTCTGCTGGGCAACGACACACCTGGGGTCAGATCGATGGGGTGCTTAACCTTGCAGTGTAGAGGCACCCCTATGGGGGAGGTGAATATGTCCTCTTACTCCTCCACGACCTTATCCATATATCGGAGCGGGAGAATCTTGCAGTAGGGTCCAGCGAGGTGCTTCTTTTGCAAATGTAGCCACACTTTGTCGCCCACCTGAAATTTGTGTGGCACCCGATGTTGATCATGTTGTTGCTTGTACTTAGCATTGGCTCTGTCCAAAATTTCATGAACTTGTTGGCAGATGTGTTGAATGTGCTCAATGAAGCTATTTTCCTTGTTAGCCTCAAACTGGACATGGGGCTGAATCTGCTCGAGTAGCCGCAAATGGCATCGCTACGTCAATGGCATCGTGTTGAAGGTTCGACCAATAGAAATACTTTTGTAGTACTGCCATGGTTTTCTCGACCCTGAAATGACCAGTGACCCGACTGTAGTGTGCCTCTCGAATCATCTTGGCATGCTCGCTTGGAGGAACACAAAATTGTCCCAGGTGACAAAGCAGGGCATCCTAGAGGTGAAAATTGGGAACTTTCTTACCCTCCAAGAGTGTAATGTATGTGTGGCCGAATTCTGGATCACTTGTGTAGAGAAGCGGCCAATCGAAAGTCTCGTGCCCACAAGAGTTGAGCACAGTGGTTAGTGCCGTGATGGGTGGTCGACTGAGGCACTTTGCATCATTATTGGTGCTGACACTCTTGTACTTAATGTTCAAATCAAACTATTGCAAGTATGTGGACCACTTCTTATGGAGATCGTTCTGCAACTTCCCTTGTGTCTGTATGAACTACAGGGGTCGATGGTCTGTGTGGATGACCATTTCCTTTCCCAAAATGTAATGCTTCCATTGTTGACAAACCTACACAATGGAATACGATTCTTTTTCATAAGTGGGATACTTCCAAACTGTGTCGAAAAGTGTCTCACTATGATATTCCATTGGATGCTCATGTTGAGTAAGGAATGCCCCAATGGCATAGTCAAAGGCATCTATCTCGATCTCAAACGGTTGTTGCAAGTCTGGTAATGTGAGCACTGGTGCAGAGCAGAGGCGATGCTTCAACTCCTCGAACGCCTTCTGTTGAGATTCAGACCAAAATATTTTTTCTTTAGCTCCTCCCTTGGTGACTTGACTCAAGGGCCATGTGATATGAGAGAATCCCAACAAAAACCTACGGTAGAATTGGCAAGACCTAAAAAGTTGCGGAGA
Source organism: Picea engelmannii (assembly GCA_009831015.1). Lineage (NCBI taxonomy): Eukaryota > Viridiplantae > Streptophyta > Pinopsida > Pinales > Pinaceae > Picea > Picea engelmannii. The sequence continues at coordinate 185,702 of ML779625.1, read as the reverse complement.
TCTGTTAGGGTGGTTGGGGCGGGCCAATCTCGAATGACTTGGATCTTTGCTGGATCCACATGCAACCCCCACTCATCAATAATGTATCCCAGATATTGAACCTGGGTCATGCCAAAAGTGCATTTCTCCAAATTGGCACACAACTTGTGTTGTCGCACTGTTTAGAGGACCTGTCGGATGTGGTGGAGGTGCTCTTCCCAAGTCTGGTTGAAGATTAGAATGTCATCCAAGTACACCACTACAAATGAGTTGGCGAATGGTTGTAGGATGTCTTCCATTAGCCTCATGAAGGTTGCAGGGGCATTCGTCAACCCGAATGGCATGACCAACCATTCGAAAAGGACCTCCTTGGATTTGAAGGTAGTCTTCCACACATCAGGGTGTTCAATTGGTACTTGGTGATACCTCGAATTCAAGTCGATATTGATGAAATATTTTTCCCCCTTGAGTTGGTCCAGAAGGTCATCAATCCATGGGATTGGGTACCTAATCCGAACAGTGATCTTGTTCAGTGACTGATAGTCAATGCAAAGTCTCCAAGTCCCATCCTTCTTCTACACCAACACGATCAGGCTCCCACAAGGTGATGAACTCGGCTGTATGTGACCTTTTTGCAATAGCTCCTGAATCTACCTCTTAATTTCTTCATTCTCCAGAACAGAGCGCCGATAGATGGGTTCGTTGGGTAGCGGCGCACCTGGGGTCAGATCGATGGGGTGCTTGACTTAGCAGTGTAGAGGCACCCCTGCGGGGGAGATGAGTATGTCCTCGTACTCCTCCACGACCTTATCCATATGTTGTTTTCATGCAGCAGGGCCCTGTCTGGAGGTCATGGCCACAATCTTCCCCTTTCCCCGAGGGCGGATCATTAGGAAAAAAAAATTCCTGGTTTTGGAAATGAGCTTACTGCATTGTTTTGCAGTAACCAAAGAGATGGTGGTAGGCGGTGCTATCTCCGGTATCCTGTACAACTTATTTCCCAAGGTGATAATAACAGCATGAGGCCTAGACTCATACACAACATGTCGCTTCCACAAGTATGGTTGGTCTCATAATACATCGGAAACATCAAGAGGAGCAATGTCACATAATACCTCATCCGTGAAGGGCTTGATGCTATAGGGAGGACGACATTGTTGGCTAACGTCGAGGTCCCATCCTTGGTGCAACCACCCGATGGTGTATGGTTGTGGGTGTGTTGTGGTCGGCAGGCCCAGCTGCTTCACGACCTCTACCGAGATGAGGTTATTCTAGCTCCTGCTGTCAACAATGAACTGCAATGGGGAATCCTTTACCCACATCTTGGAATGGCAGAGATGCTCCGCCTCCTCTGGATCTTCTGGTTCCTCCTTCTAGATCTTCATGGTGGCAACGGTGGCGTTGGGCTCCGCATCGATAATCTGCTTCCCCCTATCATTCCCCTTGTCGGGTTATGATTCAAAGTCGGAGCATGCATCCAATTAAGAAGCCTTCAACTCGGCTACCAGTGATTGCTTGGCCTGACACTCACTTGTGTTGTGAGTGGAGCTCTTATGGAACTCACACCACTTCCCTGTGTCCTTTTTTGGCTTCGTGGTGATGTTCTTTGCTTGTGGATTTGGCGGGTTATGCTGGGCCATTGCGCCTTATCTTGGTCCTTTGTTCTGCAGTTTGGGGGTGCCTTTCCCTTGCTTTTGATTCACAGACCCAAAGTCTCATTTTTTCTGTTTGAAATTTTGCTCAATATTGGCAGCATATCGGTACGCCACACCAAGCAAGGAGATGTCGAGGAACTCCATTTACTCCTGAATGTATCTGTGCACAAAACTGCGGTATTTTAACACCAAATTTTTCTCCAAATCTTTGATACCCAACTTTGTGCGTGGGGTATGAAACAAATTCGTCATCTCATGCACATCTTGGTCCCTTTACTGCCGCAGCATAGTCCATTATATGTATTTTTCCTCATAGCTCCCCATAGGATAATATTGTTCCTTGATGGAATATCAGAAATAATTCCAAGTGGGTGTGGCCGAAAACAGAGAGGGTTCCCCCTCTGCCTCTTGCTCCAAGTAGGTTTCCCACCAGTCCTTGACATGGGGGGCGGCTTTGAGGAGTGCGAAAATAATCCTTTCTCGGTCTGAAAATTCATGAACCGAGAAATATCCTTCTAACAGATTCAACCATCTATCTACGACATCTGCATCTATTTGGCCTTCAAATATGGGAATGTCAAAGTTTACTTGTACCTTAAAAGGAGTGGCGCCTCCAGAGTGGTTGTTGGATGTCGATACGTCGCTAGTGGGAATCCGTTGAAGAATCTGGGCAAAGTTGTCCATCATCGCGTTCCTTTGTTTCTCGAGGGCCTCCTTGAGAAACATTTTCATACGATCTACTACTCCCTCATCTTTCTTTTCTTCCCACATCAGTGGTCATTGGGGTTTGCGAGACTGGTCTGCAAAGGTTCAACCAGATCGAGCCCCAACTCCTTATACCTTGACCTCGTTGGGGACATGCAAAGAAAGATCGAGAATGAGTAGACCGCTATGATACCACTGATCCAGATTTATGTAGGAACACAATGAAATATAGAAATACTCATAAACGTAGAGATGGAGCGGAAATAAGATTTCATTTCATTAATAACAAATGACTGAAAAATGCTTACAGATAGAATGGAAATAAACTAGCTAGGGCGTTGGTATCTTATCTCTAAGAAGAGATGTGGCGGCTACTGGCCTCTGAACTGCCTATTACAATGAGGCTCGAAGGCCTATATATTACGAAGCAATGGAAAACCCTAAACATCCAAAAACCTAACCCTAGGAGATGAAACACCATAATATGGGCGCCGTTGGGGTAAATTGGTACATAAATCTCCATTTGACGCACATGATACATCGTTAGAAAGATCTATCTGAGGAATACATTGCTGACAACGAATATGGAGTCTAAAGCAAACTCATATTCACCGGAGCATTCATGCCCAAAAAACGTCGTTTAGGTCCACAAAACAGCTCCGAAAGTTTAGGACCCGAAGAATTGCTAAAAATAGTAAATTGTGCTACAATTAAGGAAACTAAAAAACTGTAAGAAACAATGGTGTGGGTCCAAGTGGAATAGGTGGGTGGCCACCAATATCCACCTGGATCAGTCCTCCCCCCTTAGGAAGCAATGGTCCCCATTGCGTTGATTTCCTCCATGAGATGAGGAAACTTCTGTTGAACTTGGTCCCTAGTGAGACACTTGCCTTGGTGAAGGAGTTGGCCTACTTTGACAACCTGATATAGCTGGATCCTCTGTTCGCCAGTGTTCTTGATATGTCTGTCCATAATTCGATCAGCTGTGGCTTGTTCCATGCAATCTGGGTTTAACTCTGTTGGTGTGAGTTGTTCTGCCATGTTGGATGTGTCTAGTAGAGGTGGAAAGTAGGGTCGAAGGCGGTCCACATTGAACACTAGGTGTAGACCAAGGAATGTTGGAATATCAAGCTCAAAGAAATTGTCTACTACAACCTTGGTGATGGTGTATGGCCCATATCGGAGCGGGCAAATCTTGCAGTAGGGTCCAGCGAGGTACTCCTTTTGCAAATGTAGCCACAATTTGTCGCCCACCTGAAAGTTGTGTGGCACCCGATGTTGATCATGTCATTGCTTGTACTTAGCATTGGCTCTGTCCAAAATGTCATGAAATTGTTGGTAGATGTCCTGAATGCGCTCAATGAAGCTATTTTCCTTGTTATCCTCAGACTGGACATGGGGCTGAATCTGCCCGAGTAGCTGCAAATGACATCGCTACGTCAATGGGACATAGTGGCTAGAATCCCAAGCCCACTTGAAAGGGGCTATGGCTAGTTGAGCTATGGAGAGCCCAATTGTAGCTGTGTTGTACATAGGGGAGGCTCTCATCCGATGTGCGTGGATTCTTTGAGTTGTACATGTGCAGAATGTGTACAATCATTTGGTTGACGACCTCTGTCTGGCCATCATTTTGTAGATGGAAAGCTATGGACTTGGTGAGCTTGGTGTCCAGCATCGACCAAGGGATGGACCAAAATGTAGTGAGGAACCTATTGTCCTGATATGAGATGATAGACTGTGGGATCCAAAAGTGTACCCACACTATTTCAAAGAAGAGTTTAGCAGTGGATTCTGCTGTGATATTCTTCTTGCAGGCCATCATAATGGACATCTTCTAGAATCAGTCGATGACCAAAAAAACATAGTCATTGCCATGCTTAGTAGAAGGAAGGCCCAACATGTAATCCATAGAGATGGATTCCCAAGGTTGAATGGGGGTAGGAAGCAGGGTATAGAGGCCTTGATTCTTGATGGTCGGTTTGACAATGGCGCAAGCAGTGTAGGACTTGATGTACTTCCCGACATCCTATCGAAGGTTCGGCCAATAGAAATACTTTTGCAGTACTGCCATGGTTTTCTTGACCCCGAATTGTCCAGCGACCTGACTGTAGTGTGCCTCCCAAATAATCTTGGCACGCTCACTTGAAGGAACACAAAGGTGTCCGAGGTGACAAAGCAGGGTATCCTGGAGGTGAAAATTGGGAACTTGTTTACCCTCCAAGAGTGTATTGTATGTGTGGATGAATTTTGGATCACTTGTGTAGAGAAGAAACCAATCGAAATTCTCGTGCCCACAAGAGTTGAGCATAGTGGTTATCGCCACGATGGGTGGTCGACTGAGTCAGTTTGCAACATTATTGGTGCTGCCTTTCTTGTACTTAATGTTCAAATGAAACTGTTGCATGTATGTGGAACACTTCTGATGGAAATCATTTTGCAACTTCCCTTATGTCTGTATGAACTATAGGGGTAGGTGGTCTTTGTGGATGATCGTTTCCTTTCCCAAAATGTAATGCTTAAATTGCCGACAAGCATGGACAATGGAATACAATTCTTTGTCATAAGTGGGATACTTCCGGACCGTGTCAGAAAGTGTCTCACTGTGATATGCCACTGGATGCCCATGTTGAGTAAGGACTGCCCCAATGGCATAGTCAGAGGCATATGTATTGATCTCAAATGGTTGTTGCAAGTCTGGTAATGTGAGCACTGCTGCAGAGTTGAGGTGATGCTTCAACTCCCCGAACGCCTTCTATTGAGATTTTGACCAAAATAATTTTTCTTCAGCTCCTCCCTTGGTGATTTAACTCAAGGGCCAAGTGATATGAGAGAATCCCAATACAAACCTATGGTAGAAATTGTCAAGACCTAAAAATCTATGGAGCTCTGTTAGGGTGGTTGGGTAGGCCAATCTCGAATGACTTGGGTCTTTGCTGGATCCACATGCACCCTCCGCTCATCAATAATGTATCCCAGATACTGAACCTGGGTCATGCAAAAAGTGCATTTCTCCAAATTGGCACACAACTTGTGTTGTCGCAGTGTTTGGAGGACCTGTCGGATGTGGTGGAGGTGCTCTTCCCAAGTCTGGTTGAAGATCATAATGTCATCAAAGTACACCACTACAATGAGTTGGTGAATGGTCATAGGATGTCGTCCATTAGCCTCATGAAGGTTGCAGATGCATTCGTTAACCCGAATGGCATGACCAACCATTCGAAAAGGCCCTCCTTGGATTTGAAGGTAGTGTTCCACACATCAGAGGGTTCGATTGGTACCTGGTGATATGCAAGATACTAGATATATAAAATATGACGAACATAAATAAAATGCTAGAAATGGCAGAATAACAGTAAAATATCCAGCATAATCTTCACAATACACATAAATAATATGCGAAATAGAAATAGAAAAGAACTTTGATTCATAAGCAATGTTCATAGGCCTCTTCGAGGGGGCAACCTCCAGTCGAGAAACGCTCTGTTACAATAATCTCCAAGCTAGGGTTTTCATACCCTCGACTCTTATTTATACTAAATATGTCTATTAAGAGAAGCATCTAGAGGAAGATCCTTCTAGAAGCGGAAGCTTCTATTAGGTCTTCTTACATCCGCCTTATTCTATTTTATTGAAAGGTCTTATTAATATTGACCTTTATTACATCCGAATACATTGATCTACCTATGTGCGGGTTAGGACCTTAACATGTCTGCCCCCTTAAAAACAGCCTTGTCCTCAAGGCTTGAGATGTGGAAACTGCTGCAGAATTGTAGCTGGTTCCCAAGTGGCATCTGCTCGAGTCATATCTTTCCACTGTATGAGAACTTCCTTGATGGTTCTCTGACACAGGTGACGCTCCCGCTAGTCCGAAACTACTTCTGGTTGTAGCCGAATGGATCCTTCTTCAGCTAACTCTGGAAGGTTGGTTTGAATTTGGCACCTGGTTCCAATCACCTTCTTCAAGCATGAGACATGAAAAACAGGATGTAGCTTCGACTGACTGGGCAGAGCTAACTGATACGTGACTTGTCCCACACGCTTGAGAACTGTGTAAGGGCCATAAAATTTGGGTGCTAGCTTCTAACACTGCTCGGACTTGAGGGAAGTTTTCTTATATGGTTGCAGTCACAGAAACACCTGATCCCCTTCTACAAATTGACGTTCTGAGCGACCTTGATCTGCTTGCTACTTCATTCTATTCTGGGCCATGACCAAGTTCTCTTTAAGGGTACAAAGAATATCCTCTCGGACTGTAAGTTTTTGGTCAACCACCTGGACCTTCGAGGTACCCAGTAAGTATGAGAGAACTGACGGTGGCTTCTGTCCATACACTGATTCAAAAGGAGTCATGCGAGTGGCTATATGGTATGTAGTGTTGTACCACCATTTGGCGAGGGGTAACCATTGAGCCCACTGGTGTTTTTTTTCAGAGGCAAAGCACCTCAGATATGTTTCCAAACACTTGTTGATGACTTTCATTTGACCATCTGTCTAGGGATGATAAGCTGAGCTGAGATGCAATTGTGTGCCTTGTAGCTTAAACAGTTCTTGCCAAAAATTGCTTGTGAAACTTGGGTCTCGATCAGAAACAATAGAGTTTGGCATGCCATGAATCTTGAAGACTTGATCCATGAAAATTTGGGCCACCGTGGATGCAGTAAATGGGTGGTGAAGAGCACAAAAATGAGCATACTTGGAAAGGCGATCCACCACCACCATTATCACTGATTTATTCCCCGATTTGGGTAAGCCTGTAATAAATTCCATAGAGATATCCTTCCAAATAGCAGGGGGAATCGGAAGCGGTTGGAGGGTGCCTGGAGATTTGACTATTTCTCCCTTGTTGCGTTGACATACCTCACATTCAACCACAAACTTACAGATGTCTTGTTTCATACCCTCCCAGAAAAAAGAACGTTTAACTCGGTCATATGTTTTGGTGAACCCTGAGTGCCCCGTTGTGGGTGTAGCATGAAGCTCAGAGAGTACCGTGGATTTGATCTTGGATTGTTTACTTAAATACAAGTGAACTTTGTATCAAAGCTCATCCTGAAGCCAGGAGTACCTCGGGGGAGCCTGTGCCTTGTTCTGCAATTGCTGGATCAAATGCGAACATTTGGGGTCTTGCAGCCATTCCTGGTGCACAGCGTGCAGTCAATCAGGTACAATGAAGGAAAGAGAAAAAAGGGATCCTTCGTCTTCATATTTCCTGGACAGTGCATCCGCCACGACATTGTCTTTGCCCTTCTTGTAAATGATATCATAATCATATCCAAAGAGCTTAGTGACCCATTTTTGTTGCTCCTGGGAGGAAATGTGTTGTTCCAGAAAGTACTTGAGGCTTTGATAATCTGTCTTAATTTGGAATAGTTGCCCCAAGAGATAAGGACGCCATAGTTCAACTACATGCAGAATCGCCAACATTTCTTTTTCATAAATGGGTTTGCCCAGATTCTTTTCAGACAGTTGTTTGCTAGTGAAAGCCAAAGGTCGACCCTCTTGCATAAGGACAGCGCCAATTCCTTTCCCTGAGGCATCGCATTCCAACACAAATGTCTTTGGGAAGTCGGGAAGGGCTAGAACCGGAGTGGTGCACATGGTTGTCTTCAGAGTTTGAAAAGCTTGAGCAGCTGCTGGGGTCCAAGTGAAAGAGTTATTTTTAAGGAGAGCCATGAGAGGAGCTGCAATCTTTCCATAGTTCTTGACGAACTTATGATAATACCCTGTGAGGCCCAAAAATCCACGCAATCTTTTGAGAGTCTTAGGGTGCGGCCAATATTGCATAGCTTCAATCTTTTTCAGGTCCACCCTGTCGCCATCCTTGCCCACTAGATGACCCAAGTATTCTACTTCGGATACACCAAAAGCACATTTGGACTGTTTCAGGAAAAGCTGGTGCTGAGAGAGTAGGCGGAGAACTTGATCCACATGAGTCAGATGGTCTGTCCATGTCTTGCTATATATGAGTATATCATGAAAGAAAACTAAGACAAAATGACAGAGAAATGGGCAGAAGACATGGTTCATGAGGCTCTGAAAGGTGGAGGGGGCGTTACACAAACCAAAGGGCATGACCAAAAACTCATAGTGGCCCTCATGAGTGCGAAAGGCTGTCTTGGGAATGTCGGACTCTTTCATAAGGATCTGGTGATAGCCCGAGCGAAGATCAAGTTTGGTGAAGAATTGAGCACCACTAAGTTCATCCAGGAGGTCATCAATGATAGGAATGGGAAATTTGTCTTTGATGGTGAGTTTATTGGGAGCACAGAAGTCAGGACACATTCGCCAAGAACCTTCTTTCTTTAGTACCATGATGACTGGAGAGGAGTAAGGGCTCGTACTAGGACGAATGACTCCGGTAGTAAGGAGTTCTTGGACCATTTTTTCAATTTCATTCTTTTGTGGAAAGGGGTGGCGATAGGGATGTATGTTGGGGGGAAGGCTTCCTGGGACAAGGGGAATGGAATGATCATGGACACCACAGGAAGGAGGGAGTCCTTGGGGAGTGGAGAAGACTGTTTGATGTTTATAAAGGAGGGCTTGGAGGTCTTGGGGCACGGGTGGGATCTCTGTGCCTTGTATGGCATGGAGTTGGGCTATGACACCCGAATGACATTTTTTGAGCAATTTTTCCATGCGATGAGAACTGATGATTTCAGGAGAACCCGCAATGATGCCTTGAAATTTATGTTTGTGGCATCCTTGGTCAAATTGCATGGTTAAGTTCTGAAAGTCCATGAGAATGGGACCCAAGGTTCTGAGCCATTCGGCACCCAACACAATGTCGCAACCTCCCATGTCAATAGCAAACATATGGGATTTGAGATGGTAGTCACCTATTTGGAGAGGCACATTTTCACAGTGCCTGCCACATTTCATAGAGCCACCATTGGCAATCATGATTTGGAAATTATTGACAGCATGGATATAACAATGGGTTTCTTGGGCGATGCGGCGATGAATAAAATTGTGGATGCTGCCACTAACAACCAAGAGGATGACCTTTCGGTGCTTGATGTAACCGATTAGCTTGAGAGTTTGGGGGACAGAGAAGCCGGTGAGAGCATTGAGGGAAATGATGGGTTCCTCTTTGGGAGGGTCAGAGGGAGGGTTTATGTTAGAAATTTCTGGTGACTTGGGCAGAGGGGGGTTGTCAACATCTTCTTCCTGAATATCTTCAGAGATGGCCATAAAGAGTTTTTGTTCCTTACATTTGTGGCCTGGGAAATATTTGTCATCACAATTATAATAGAGGCCTTTGAGTTGGCATTCATCCATTTCAACCCTGGTCAATTTTTGGATTTTTAATGGAGCTGAGGGAGTAGTGGGGTTTACTGGTTTAGGGCGCGGGGTAAAGGAAGGCTTACGATTTTGAGAGGAAACAATTTGTTGTGCTTCTTTATCTTTTTTGGTAGCCTCCACCCAAGTCGTAGGTCGAGCCATGAGGACATGGGCCTGAATCTCCTCCTTGAGGCCACTGATAAAACACTCTTGAAAGAAAGCATCAGTCATGCCCTCTGTTCGAAAATCCAGACGCTCAAATGTAACTATGAAGTCTTCGACTGTGCCTGATTGCTTCAATTTTGTCAAACGACCCAAATGGTTGGTGTCAGTGTCAAAGCGTTCATAAAGCTCAACAAAAAATTGGGTCCAAGCAATATACCCTTGACGGGAAGTTTTTCTCCATTGTCACCATTGCCAGAGTTCTTGATCGAGATGGAGAACACCATACTGGAGTTTGGCCAAGTCATCTGTAATGTTGTAGAGAGAGAAATAATGTTCCATTTGTGTGACCCAACCAGTGGGGTCCGAGCCATCAAATTTGGTTACATCCACCCGCAGAAGGTGTATGTACCGTTGAAAGTGATGGGGTTGAAAGGAATGGGAAGAAGTTTCACCTTCAATTTTTTTATGTGCCTCAGGAAAAGAGTCATCGGTAGGGATCTTGAGTTTGGTGCAGAGTGTGGCAAAGACAGATTCCAGCTGGGTGGTCAGTTCATGTTTGACTTCCGCCATTGCAGACTGCATGGCTACATTTACAGATGCATTCATGGAGGCATCACGGGAGGCAATAGTAGCACTGAGTTGTTGCACTTCTTGTTGGGTCTCAAGTAAACCAGATTGCAGGGTGTTGAAGCGAGACTCTAGTTCTTGGTTACGGGTATGGGCCATGATGATGGGTGAACTGAAAAGGGAGCAGGCGGGGTCAGAAATTTTTGCAGAAAAATGATATGGATGAAAGTGATAAGGGAGAAGAGATGAATCTAATGGAATAGGTCTTAAATAATGGGGGAAAAATGGGTGAACTGAAAAGGGAGTGGGCGGGGTCAAAATTTTTTGCAGAAAAATGATATGGTTGAAAGTGATAAGGGAGATGAGATGAATCTAATGGAATAGGTCTCAAATAATGGTGAAAAAATTTCCAGACTTTTTTTTTTTTTTTTTACAGCTGCGGGGTTATGCTTTGGTCTGAAGAATGCTGCAGTGATGAAATATCCAAATTCTGAACCAGCGAGTATTTACTTAGCAACTCGAACACAGATGCGAGTCAATAGATCTCGCTGGTTTAATTTGCTTATGTTGTTGTTTATGTTCCCCAAGGGTTAGATATTCAAGGGTTCTATAGACAAGGGTTTGCCCTGTGCTATAGCTCTCTGATATACGTGCGGGGTCCAACAGTAGTACTCAGCCGAATATCTCAGGGCACTAACTAAGGAGGATAGACCGTACCCTTAGCCGTACTACCCGACTACCCAGGTACTAGAGAGTATCTTCCCGAGTGCTGTTCTCGGTGACACTATAGTAGTCCGACGATCGATAGGTTTATCTAAAGAGGGCTTCAGGAAATCTAGGCCGATCCCTACACAGGTGTTGTCTGATGCGCTACCACTCGAAGGGGTACCAACGGGGGTTACAAGGGTGGTCAACAGACGTGTGCTTAAGAACCACTTGTATTTCCTGCGTGTATGAATCCCATAACTGCGGGTTTATGCACGTAACGACAAATCTCTGTGGCTTAAAGACGTCGGAATACGTCTCTACCCTGGAAAAAAAATACCCACAAATTCTTCCAAGGAAAGTGCTCTGATACCACTTGCAAGATACCAGATATATAAAATATGCCGAACAGAAATAAAATGCTAGAAATGGCAGAATAACAGTAAAATATCCAGCATAATCTTCACAATACACAGAAATAATATGCGAAATAGCAATAGAAAAGCACTTTGATTCAGAAGCAATGTTCACAGGCCTCTTCGAGGGGGCAACCTCCAGTCGAGCAGTGCTCTGTTACAATAATCTCCAAGCTAGGGTTTTCATACCCTCGACTCTTATTTATACTAAATATGTCTATTAAGAGAAGCATCTAGAGGAAGATCCTTCTATAAGCGGAAGCTTCTATTAGGTCTTCTTACATCCGCCTTATTCTATTTTATTGAAAGGTCTTATTAATATTGACCTTTATTACATCCGAATACATAGATCTACCTATGTGCGGGTTAGGACCTTAACATGATACCCCAACTTCAAATCGATCTTGCTGAACTATTTGGCCCCCTTGAGTTGGTCCAGAAGGTCATCAATCCATGGGATCGGGTACCTATTCCGAACAATGATCTTGGTAAGTGCCCGATAGTCAATGCAAAGTCTCCAAGTCCCATCCTTCTTCTGCACCAACATGATCCATCTCCCACAGGGTGATGAACTTGGTTGGATGTGACCTTTCTGCAAGAGCTCCTGAATCTGCCTCTTAATTTTGTCATTCTCCAGAACAGAGCACCGATAGATGGGTCCGTTGGGCAGCGACGAACCTGGGGTCAGATCGATGGGGTGCTTGACCTAGCAGTGTAGAGGCACTCCCACGGGGGAGGTGAAGATGTCCTCATACTCTTCCATGACCTTATCCATCTGTTATTTTCATACAACAGGGCCCTATTTGGAGGTCATGGCCACAATATTCCTCTTTCCCTGAGGGAAGATCATCGGGAAAACAAATTTCCTGGTTTTGGAAATGAGCTTACTGCATTGTTTTATAGTAAACAAAGAGATCGTGGTAGGCGGTGCTATCTCCGGTATCCTATACAACTTATTGCCCAAGGTGATAATAAAAACACAAGGCTTGGACTCATACACAACATGTTGCTTCCACAAGTACGGTTGGCCTAATAATACATCAGAAACATCAAGAGGAGAAATGTCACATAATATCTCATCCGTGAAGGCCTTGATGCTGTAGGGAAGGCGACATTGTTGGCTGATGCGGAGGTCCCTTCCTTGGTGCAACCACCCGATGGTGTATGGTTGTGGGCATAATGTGGTTGGCAGGCCCAGTTGCTTCATGACCTCTACTGAGATGAGGTCTTTCATGCTCTCGCTATCGATAATGAACTGCAACAGGGAACCCTTTACCCACATCTTGGAATGGAAGAGACACTCCACCTCCTCTGGATCTTCTGGTTCCTCCTTCTGGATCTTCGTGGTGGCAATCGTGGCATTGGGCTTTGCATCAATAATCTGCTTCCCCCTATCATTCCCCTTGTCGTGTTCTAATTCAGAGTCGGAGCATGCATCCGATTCAGAAGCCTTCAACTCGGCTACCAGTGACTGCTTGGCCTGACACTCACTTGTGTTGTGAGTGGAGCTCTTATGGAACTCACACCACTTCCCCGTGTCCTTTTTTGGCTTCATAGTGCTATTCTTTGCTTGTGGATTTGGTGGGTTATCCTGGTCCACTCCACCTTGGCATGGTCCTTTGTTCTGCGATTTGGGGGTGCCTTTAACTTGCTTTTGATTCACAGACCCAAAGTCTCACTTTTTTTGTTTGAACTTTTGCTCAATCTTGGCAGTATATCGATACGCCACACCAAGCCAGGAGATGTTGAGGAGCTCCATTTCCTCCTAAATGTATCTGTGTAGACAACTGCGGTACTTTAACACCAAAAGTTTCTCCAAATATTTGATACCCAACTTTGTGTGTAGGGTATGAAACAGATTCGTCATCTCATGCACATCTTGGTCCCTTTGCTGCCGCAACATAGTCCATTATATGTATTTTCCCTCATAGCTCCCCACAGGATAATATTGTTCCTTGATGGCATATTGAAAATAATTCCAATTGGGTGTGGCCGAGAATAGAGAGGGTTCCCCCTCTCCCTGTTGCTTCGAGTAGGTTTCCCACCAATCCTTGACATGGGGGGCAACTTCGAGGAGTGCGAAAATAATCCTTTCTCGGTCGAAAAATTCATGAACCGAGAAATATCCTTCTAACAGATTCAACCATCTATCTATGACATATACATATATTTTTCCCTCAAATATGGGAATGTCAAAGTTTACTTGTACCTTAAAAGGAGTGGCACCTCTAGAGTGGTTGTTGGATGTCGATGCGCCGCTAGTGGGAATCCATTGAAGAATTTGGGCAAATTTGTCCGTCATCGCGTTCCTTTGTTTCTCGAGGGCCTCCTCGAGCAACATTTTGATAGGATCTCCTGCTCCCTCATATTTCTTTTCTTCCCCCATGGGTTGTCATCAGGGTTTGCGAGACTGGTCTTGCAAAGGTTCAACCAGATCGAGCGCCAACTCCTTATACCCTGACCTCGTTGGGGACATGCAAAGAAAGATCAAGAACAAGAAGACCGCTCTGATACCACTGATCTGGATTTATGTAGGAACACAATGAAATACAAAAATACACATAAACGCAAAGATGCAACGAAAATTAGACTTCATTTCATTAATAACAAATGACTAAAAAATGCTTACAGATAGAATGGAAATAAACTAGCTAGGGTGCTGGTAGCTTATCTCTGAGAAGAGATGTGGCGGCTAATGGCCTCTAAAATGCCTGTTATAATGAGGCTAGAAAGCCTATATATTACTGGGAAACAATGGAAAACCCTAAACATCCAAAAACCTAACCCTAGGAGATGAAACGCCAGAATATGGGACCTGTTGGGGTAAATTGGTACATCAATTTCCTGGGGTTGTAACTTTGGCATACTATCTCCATTCGACGCACATGATACATCATTAGAAAGATATGTCTGAGGAATACATTGTTGATATTGAATATTGAGTTCACAACGAACTCAAATTCGTCAGAGCATTCATGCCCAAAAAAATTCGTTTAGGGCCTCAAACCAGCTCCGGAAGTTCAGGACCCGAAGAACTGCTAAAAATAGTAAATTGTGCTACAATTTAGGAAACTAAAAAATAGAAAGAAACAATGGTGTGGGTCCAAGTGGAATAGGTGGGTGGCCACCAATATCCACCTGGATCAGTCCTCCCCCCTTATGAAGCAATGGTCCCCATTGCGTTGAGTTCCTCCATGAGATGAGGAAACTTCTGCTGAACTTGGTCCTTGGTGAGCCACTTGCCATAGTGAAGGAATTGGCTTGCTTTGAAAACTCGATATAGCTGGATCCTCTGTCGGTGGGTGTTCTTGATTTGTGTGTCCATAATTCGATCAGTTGTGGCTTGTTCCATGCAATATGGGTTTAAGTCTGTTGGCGTGAGTTGTTCTTCCATGTCGGATGTGTCTAGTAGAGGTGGAAGGTAGGGCCGAAGGTGGTCCACATTGAACAATGGGTGCAGACCAAGGAATGGTGGAATACTGTGCTCAAAGGAATTGTCCCCTACAACCTTGGTGATGGTGTATGGCCCATATCGGAGATGGAAAATCTTGCAGTAGGGTTCAGTGAGGCACTCCTTTTGCAAATGTAGCCACACTTTGTCGCCCACCCGAAAGTTGTGTGGCACCAGATGTTGATCATGTTGTTGATTGTACTTAGAATTGGATCTATCCAAGATGTCATGAAATTGTTGGCGGATGTGCTGAATGTGCTCAATGAAGCTATTTGCCTTGTTAGCCTCAGACTGGACATGGGATGAATCTGCCCAAGTAGCCGCAAATGGCATCGCTACATCAATGGGACATAGTGGCTGGAATCCCAAGCCCACTTGAAAGGGGCTGTGGCTGGTTGAGATATGGAGAGCCTGGTTGTAGCTGTGTTGTACATAGGGGAGGCTCTCATCCCATGTTCATGGATTCTTTGAGTTGTACATGCGCAGAATGTGTACAAACATCCGGTTGACGACCTCTGTCTGGGCATCAATTTGCGGATGGAAAGCTATGGACTTGGTGAGCTTGGTGTCCAGCATCGTCCAGAGGCTGGACCAAAATGTACTGAGGAACCTGATGTCCTGATTTGAGATGATAGACTGTGGGATCCCAAAGTGTACCCAAACTCGTTCAAAGAAGAGTTAATAAGTGGCTTCTACTGTGATATTCTTCTTGCAAGCCATCATAATGGACATCTTCGAGAATCGATCGATGACCACAAAAGCACAGTCATTGCCATGATTAGTAGAAGGAAGGCCCAACATGTAATCCATGGAGATGGATTCCCAAGGTTGACTAGGGGTAGGAAGAGGAGTATAGAGGCCTTGCTTCTTGATGGTCAGTCTGGAAATGGCGCAAGCAGTGCAGGACTTGATGTACTTCCCGAAATCCTATCGAAGGTTCGGCCAATAGAAATACTTTTGTAGTATTGCCATGGTTTTCTAGACCCCGAAATGCCCAACGACCTGACTATAGTGTGCTTCCCAAATCATCTTGGCATGCTCACTTGAAGGAACAAAAAGGTGTCCGAGGTGACAAAGAAGGGCATCCTGAAGGTGAAAATTGGGAACTTTCCTGCCCTTCAAGAGTGTATTGTATGTGTGGCCAAATTCTGGATCCCTTGTGTAGAGAAGTGGCCAATTGGAAGTCTCGTTCCCGCAAGAGTTGAGCATAGTGGTTAGCACCATGATGGATGGTCGACTGAGGCGGTCTGCAACATTATTGTTACTACCTTTCTTGTACTTAATGTTCAAATGAAACTATTGCAGGTATGTGGACCACTTCTGATGGCGATCATTCTGCAACTTCCCTTGTGTCTGTATGAACTGTAGGGGTCGGTGTTCTGTGTGGATGGTTGTTTCCTTTCCCAAAATGTAATGCTTCCATTGCTGACAAGACTGAACAATTGAATACATTTCTTTGTCATAAGTGGGATACTTTCGGACTGTGTCAGAAAGTGTCTCACTATGATATGCCACTGGATGCCCATGTCGAGTAAGGACTGCCCCAATGGCATAGTCAGAGGCATCTATCTCGTTCTCAAATGGTTGTTGCAAGTCTGGTAATGTGAGCACTGGTGCAGAGCAGAGGCAATGCTTCAAATCCCCAAACGCCTTCTGTTGAGATTTATACCAAAATAATTTTTCTTTAGCTCCTCCCTTGGTGACTTGACTCAAGAGCCAAGTGATATGAGAGAATCCCAACACAAACCTACGGTAGAAATTGGCAAGACCTAAAAATTTGTGGAGCTCTGTTAGGGTAGTTGGGCCGGGCCAATCCCGAATGACCAACACGATCGGGCTCCCACAGGGTGATGAACTCGGTTGGATGTGACCTTTCTGCAACAACTCCTGAATCTGCCTCTTAATTTCGTCATTCTCCAGAACATAGCACCGATATATGGGTCCGTTGGGCAGTGGTGCACATGGGGTCAGATCGATGGGGTGCTTGACCTGGCAGTATAGAGGTACCCCTATGGGGGAGGTGATGATGTCCTCATACTCCTCCACGACCTTATCCATCTATTTTTTTCATGAAGTGGGGCCTTGTCTAGAGGTCATGGCCACAGTCTTCCTCTTTCCCTGAGGGCGGATCATTAGGAAATTTTTTTCCCGGTTTTGGAAATGAGATTACTGCATTGTTTTGCAGTAACCAAAGAGATGGTAGTAGGTGGTGCTATCTTCAGTATCCTGTACAGCTTATTGCCCAAGGTGATAATAAGAGCACGAGGCTTGGACTCATACACAACATGTCGCTTCCACAAGTATGGTTGGCCTAATAATACTTCAGAAACATCAAGAGGAGCAATGTCACATAATACCTCATCCGTGAAGTGCTTGATGATGTAGGGAAGGCGACATTGTTGGTTGACATGGAGGTCCCGTCCTTGGTGCAACCACTCGATGGTGTATGGTTGTGTGTGTGATTTGGTCAACAGGACTAGCTGCTTCATGACCTCTACTGAGATGAGGTTCTTCTGGCTCCCGCTGTCGACAATGAACTGTAACAGGGAACCCTTTACCCACATCTTGGATTGGAAGAGATGCTCCACCTCCTCTGGATCTTCTGGTTCCTCCTTCTGGATCTTCGTGGTGGAAATGGTGGCATTGGGCTCCACATCAATAATCTGCTTCCCCCTATCATTCCCCTTGTCAGGTTATAATTTAGATTCGGAGCATGCATCCAATTTAGAAGCCTTCAACTCGTCTACCAGTGTCTGCTTCGCCCAACACTCACCTGTGTTGTGAGTGGAGCTCTTATGGAACTCACACCACTTCCCTGTGTCCTTTTTTGGATTCGTGGTGCTATTCTTTGCTTGTGGATTTGGCAGGTTATCCTGGGCCACTCTGCCTTGGCTTGGTTCTTTGTTCTACGGTTTGGGGGTGCCTTTCCCTTGTTTTTGATTCGCAGACCCAAAGTCTTGCTTTTTCTGTTTGAACTTTTGCTCAATATTGGAAGCATATCAGTATGCCACACCAAGTGAGGAGATGTCAAGGAACTCCATTTCCTCCTGAATGTATCTGTGTAGACAATTGTGGTACTTTAACACTGAATGTTTCTCCAAATCTTTAATACCCAACTTTCTGCATAGGGTATGAAACCGATTTGTCATCTCATGCACATCTTGGTCCCTTTGCTATCACAGCATAGTCCATTATATGTATTTGTCCTCACAGCTCCCCATGGGATAATATTGTTCCTTGATGGCATCTCAGAAATAACTGTAGGGGTCGGTGGTCTGTGTGGATGACCGTTTCCTTTCCCAAAATGTAATTTTTCCATTGCCGACAAGCCTGCACAATGAAATACATTTCTTTTTCATAAGTGGGATACTTCTGGACTGTGTCAGAAAGTGTCTCACTGTGATATGCCATTGGATGCCCATGTTGAGTAAGAACTGCCCCAATGGCATAGTCAAAGGCATCTGTCTTGATCTCAAATGGTTGTTGCAAGTATGGTAATGTGAGCAGTGCTGCAGAGTAGAGGCAATGCTTCAACTCCCTGAATGCCTTCTGTTGAGATTCAGACCAAAAGAGTTTTTCTTTAGCTCCTCCCTTGGTGACTTGACTCAAGGGCCAAGTGATATGAGAGAATCCCAACACAAACTTACGGTAGAAATTGGCAAGACCTAAAAAGCTTTGGAGCTCTGTTAGGGTGGTTGGGGCGGGCCAATCCTGAATGACTTGGATCTGTGCTAGATCCACATGCACCCCCCTCTCATTAATAATGTATCCCAGATATTGAACCTGGGTCATGCCAAAAGTGCATTTCTCCAAATTGGCACACAACTTGTGTTGTCGCAGTGTTTGGAGGACCTGTCGGATGTGGTGGAGGTGATCTTCCCAAGTCTAGCTGAAGATCAGAATGTCATCCAAGTACACCACTACAAATGAGTTGGTGAATGGACATAGGATGTCATCCATTAGCCTCATGAAGGTTGCAAGGGCATTCGTCAACCCGAATGGCATGACCAACCATTCGACAAGGACCTCCTTGGATTTGAAGGTAGTCTTCCACACATCAGAGGGTTCGATTGGTACCTGGTGATACCCCGACTTCAAGTCGATCTTGCTGAAATATTTTTCCCCCTTGAGTTGGTCCAAAAGGTCACCAATCCGTGGGATCAGGTACCTATTCCAAACAGTGATCTGGTTCAGTGCCCGATAGTCAATGAAAAGTCTCCAAGTCCCATCCTTCTTCTGCACCAACACGACCAGGCTCCCACGGGGTGATGAACTCGACCGGATGTGACCTTTCTGCAACAGCTCCTAAATTTGTCTCTTAATTTTGTCATTCTCTAGAACAGAGCACCGATAGATGGGTCCATTGGGCAGCGACGCACCTGGGGTCAGATCGATGGGGTGCTTGACCTGGCAGTGTAGAGGCACCCTTGCGGGGGAGGTGAAGATGTCCTCGTACTCCTCCACGACCTTATCCATCTATTTTTTTCATGCAGCGAGGCCCTGTCTCGAGGTCATGGCCACAATCTTCCTCTATCCTTGAGGGCAGATCATCAGGAAAACAAATTTCCCGGTTTTGGAAATGAGCTTACTGCATTATTTTGCAGTAACCAAAGATATGGTGGTAGGCGGTGCTATCTCCGGTATCCTGTACAACTTATTTCCCAAGGTGATAATAACAACATGAGGCCTGGACTCATATAGAACATTTCGCTTCCACAAGTATGGTTGGCCTAATAATACATTAGAAACATCAAGAGGAGCAATGTCACATAATACCTCATTCGTGAGGGGCTTGATGTTGTAGGGAAGGAGACATTGTTGGCTGATGCAGAGGTCTCGTCCTTGGTGCAACCACCCGATGGTGCATGGTTGTGGGTGAGTTGTGGTCAGTAGGCCCAACCGCTTCACCACCTCTACCGAGACGAGGTTCTTCTGGCTCCCGCTGTCGAAAATGAACTACAATGGGGAACCCTTTACCCACATCTTGGAATGGAAGAGACCCTCTGCCTCCTCTGGATATTCTGGTTCCTCCTTCTGGATCTTCATGGTGGCAACAATGGCATTGGGCTCCGCATCGATAATCTGCTTCCCCTTATCACTCCCCTTATCGGGTTCTAATTCAGAGTCGGAGCATGCATCTGATTCAGAAGCCTTCAACTCGGCTACCAGTGACTGCTTGGCCCGACACTCACTTGTGTTGTGAGTGGAGCTCTTATGGAATTCACACCACTTCCCCATGTCCTTTTTTGGCTTCATGGTGTTGTTATTTTCTTGTGGCTTTGGAGGGTTATCCTGGGCCACTTCACCTTGGCTTGGTCCTTTGTTCTTCGTTTTGGGGGTGCCTTTCCATTACTTCTGATTCGCAGACCCAAAGTCTCGCTTTTTCTGTTTGAACCTTTTCTCAATCTTGGCAGCATATCGGTATGCCACACCAAGCGAGGAGATGTTGAGGAACTCCATTTCCTCCTAAATGTATCTGTGCAGAAAACTATGTTACTTTAACATCAAATGTTTCTTTGAATCTTTGATACCCAACTTTGTGTGTAGGGTATGAAACAAATTCGTCATCTCATGCACATCTTGGTCCCTTTGCTGTCGCATCGTAGTCCATTGTATGTATTTGTCCTCATAGCTCCCCACGGGATAATATTGTTCCTTGATGGCGTCTCAAAAAGAATTCTAAGTGGGTGTGGCCAAGAACAGAGAGGGTTTCCCCTCTCCCTGTTGCTCCAAGTAGGTTTCCCTCTAGTCCTTGACATGGGGGGCGGCTTTGAGGAGTGAGAAAATAATCCTTTCTCGGTCGAAAAATTCATGAACTGAGAAATATCCTTCTAACAAATTCAACCATCTATATATGACATCTGCATCTATTTGTCCCTCAAATATGGGAATTTCAAAGTTTACTTGTACCTTAAAAGGAGTGGCGCCTCCAAAGTGTATGTTGGATGTCGATGCACTGCTAGTGGGAATCCGTTGAAGAATCTGGGCAAAGTTGTCCATCATCGCATTCCTTTGTTTCTCGAGGGCCTCCTCGAGAAACATTTTGATAGGATCTCATGCTCCCTCATCTTTCTTTTCTTCCCCCATGGGTGGTCATCGGGGTTTGCGAGACTGGTCTTGCAAAGGTTCAACTAGATCGATCCCTAACTCCTTATACCTCGACCTCGTTGGGGACATGCAAAGAAAGATCGAGAACGAGCAGACTTCTATGATACCACTGATCCAAATTTATGTAGGAACAAAATGAAATACATAAATACACATAAACACAGAGATGCAATAGAAATAAGAATCCATTTCATTAATAACAAATGACTGAAAAATGCTTACAGATAGAATGGAAATAAACTAGATAGAGCGCTGGTAGCTTATCTTTGAGAAGAGATGTGGCTTCTACTGGCCTCTGAAATGACTATTACAATGAGGCTCAAAGGCCTATATATTACTGAGAAACAATGGAAAACCCTAAACATCCAAAAAACTAACCCTAGGAGATGAAATGCCAGAATATGGGCCCCATTGGGGTAAATTAGTAAATCAATTTCCCGGGGTCGTAACTTTGGCGTACTATCTCCGTTTGACGCACATGATACATCGTTAGAAAGATCTGTCCGAGGAATACATTGCTGACAGTTAATATTGATTCCGAAGAGGCCTCATATTCACTAGAGCATTCATGCCCAAAAAATGTCATGTAGGGCCTCAAAACAACTCTGGAAGTTCAGGACTCAAAGAACTGCTAAAAATAATAAATTGTGCTACAATTAAGGAAATTGAAAAACTGAAAGAAACAATGGTGTGGGTCCAAGTGGAATAGGCGGGTGGCCACCAATATCCACCTAGATCATCAAAGTTGGATAATTTTTACTCTTCCACATTTTATGGCTCAATGGTGTAGTTTCTGATCTCACTAGTAGCTTCATGAATTACATTAATGATTTTAAAGTGTTAGCTAATTTTTCCCATTATTTTTAAAAGATAATTTGTTACTCTCTAATAATTTTTCAATCTTACTTATTTGTAAAATTTGATGGCTAGGAAATTCCATGAAATAAGCAATGAAAACCATCTCCATATTTAAATTAATACTCTTTGCTAACTAAACACAAGTGAGATAGTTGAAAAGCAGCTAGTCCCTGCCTCGTTAAATACAATTATAGTTCTATTACAACATTTGTATCGTACGATAAATTTGGTGGATCTAGTCAAGATCTTCCCTTTTCGACTCATCACAACGACTATCACCTCTTGAATGTATTAAGCCAAGTTTTGTCTAGGTATTCATTTATACCAAAATCTACTTTACTTACAGTAATAAATTAGGTGAAGTATCAATTTACATCACTCTAAGTTACGACGAGTGACATAGTTGTAGGCTATGCTCAATCTTAGCATGGTAAACCTCCATACTCCGTGTTATGGAATTGTTGCCTTGTTATCTATCCACAACTTGCAGTTGGAAACCGAATATGAGTTGGCAAACTGTAAATACCGTGAACTTCAGACTTCGAATATGGTTCTTTTTTCTGTGTAGTTATCTCATTTAATCGTTATTAAAGTGGACTCCTACTCATAACAGTGCGATATTTTCATTCGTTGAACCCTAAATTTTGTAATTGGTATTTTCAATTAGTCGAGTCTATTGATTGTTGTACTCAATGATCACGTGATCGATATCTCATCCTATAATAGATATAGGGTAGTAGGCCAAGAAGTCAACCACTTGTGAAAACCTTGATATCATAAATCTTTTTTTTATTTAGACAATTCTGAATATCACTAAGTATTGAATTATTGTGACATTGACTGAGACTAATCGTAATGTGAATTACATGTTTGAACACAACTATAAATTATGAGGGATTAATTGTATTGACCAGATCGAATTATAGTACAAATCAACTAATCAATTCTTTTATTACTATCATCATAGATTTAACTTAAGAATTGAATTATTAATAATAATACTATTATCATAGACTTTTCATTATGGTATTCAATATATACACCCTCATTGGATACTATGATGTATAATCGCAACTACAACAATGTAATATTATTTACATTGAATGAGACTAATTATAATGTGAATCAAATGTTTGAACATGACTATAAATTATGATGGATTAATTATATTGATCGGCTCGAATTATAATACAGACCAATTAATTAGTTCTTTTTTTACATGTAAGTTAATCAATTCTTTTATTACTATTATAATAGATTTAACTTAAAACTTGAATTATTATTATCATATAATTTTCATTATGGTATTCAATATATAAACCCTTGATGATTGAAATTAAGAATAGGTTGTTCACATGATGTATTGCATTTAAGATTTCTCATAGATGTAGTATATATCAAGTTAGAATTCTATCCAAAAATTGGAAAATGCGTTGTATTGTTTAAATTTACTTAATTGCAAAAGTTTCACGAGAGGATGAAACTTCCTCGCAACTCTTGCAAATGATGCAAAAATTTTCGCTTTCCGAAAGTAAATTGTAGAATTGATTAAGATATTTGTTCTATCACAATTAGTATAAATTGATATTCTTCTTATGAAAAGAAAAAGTTAATGATGGATTGAATAATGTCAAATTTTATAGTACATCATATAATATATGTTATACGCTTTTCTCCATGACTCCAACACTGCCATGTCAAAAGCTATTATAATATATGTTATAAGGTTAAATGCAAAATCATGCCAACTGTCATTGACATGAGCGATGGTGGGTAGTTGTGGGCACGTGGGAAAAAGTTGGGAAAATAGCAAGAGAAACAAATATTTAAGACAACTTGCGTGTTACTGCACCATTCCCATTTACTGCAGCACAAGCCTCTACGACAGAGCACTCCACTTGCTTGTTTTCCACGGTCCTTCGTAGACACACAAGGCAAACTCATGATCATCACCACTGCAATGAAAATTGCTAACGTAGTCCCAAGGAGAATCAAGCTCATTTTCTCGATATTCATTTCCATATTTAACCTTCAAATGTTTATAGATTATTATGACAATGTGAAGCCTCAGAGCCTCCCTTTTATAACAATACTTCCCACTACAGGCAGGAGGGAATCAATTCCCATCATCGTTTTCACTTCTATGCAAGGTACATTATTATCTCTTAAAATTATATCATGGAAATAACCGGTCATTGAAAGGTACTTTACCCACATTTAAAGTGTTTTTTGGAATTAATCTATATGTACTTGGTGGTAGAATCGTAAATGAGTGTGTTTGGGCCTGAGCTATAGTACTTTTTGGTAAAATCATAAAATTGTTGCAACATAACCATTGCATGAGCCAAAAAAAAAGTAAGCAAATAAAATTACTGAAACTCAAAAATAAGTATTAAGTGCCTTGTTACTATCTTAGCTAAATTAAAAACACAATAATATGGGAAAAGAACGAGAGCATGGTGATTAATTCTGTGTAATCTAGGCCAAAGCGATGCTCAATTAAAAGACCAAATTACAAAATAATTTCTCTAGTTTTCAAAGTTATCATTTCTCTGGTTGTTACAGTTATTGGAAGGTCCTGTGTAGTTCAAATTTCCATGACACTTCTCATATACCAAAAAAAATATCTACATTAATTTTTTAATACGAAAGGCTTTATAATCAATAGATATGATGGTGATTTTGGACATGAGTGAATCGATTGAAATCAATTTTAAACTATTCTTGACTTTTGTGTTTGCTCCCTTCCAATGAAATGACGAAATTCACTATATATGCAGGAATGATTACATATAGACACTCATATATGTTGAGTTATGTAATCATGAGTGTTATACATGTATATATAAAGCGCATAGTGAAATACATTTGAAGTTTGGTTTTAGTATTTACAATCGAAGTTTTTTATATTCTTTTATATTTTTGGGTAGTTATATCGAAAATAATATCAAGAATGCCTAGTGAATGGAGTGTTTAAGCCCTACAAAGTTGCAGAAACAAATGTGTCAGGGATTGGTAACAAATTTTTAAAAGGATTGCATGTCATTTTTTGTCGTACCGTGGTTATTTCTTAGATTACCTCCTTCATTGTTATTAATTAGATACTGAAATAGTCTATGAAGATGATGGTATACCTTTTCTTGTGATTTCTATAGGATGCTTTGGTAACAATAGAAACCAACTCAATTTATAGACTTGTAAGTGCATTGAGAAAGCATCGAGTTCCTTAGCCACCACCATGGGATGTAAACCGTGCATGGTATGTTAATAATTTTTTCATATATTTCACTTTATCATCCTAAATTAGGAGCAATATAAATAATATTATGATCTTAATGTTCTTTTTTATGCAAATGATTCTAGGCTAAATTTAACATGCTATTAATGTCATCAAGCAGTAGAGTTTTTTCAACAAACTACTAAATACCTGCAAGGCGATTACCGTGTTCATTTGCAGTGAAGTGTTGCACCTCTGTGTGATTAGTAGAAATGGGCATGGTGGATGAAGTTGCCTAGAGCTTGTACACTCTTCTTGATGATTATGATGAGCACCTTTCTGTATTATCAGAAGAGAACATCTATTAGCAAGATGTCGCAAGCGGAGGAGCATGAAGGGTGGCTCCATGCTGCCTTCCAAATGGACTGCCTTTCCCTGTAGTGACAAGACATCGACTGTAGGAAGGTGAGGCCATCGAATGCAACCTCAACTAGAGTAGGTGCAACCTCGACTGCATCAAGTGTTAGAGTCCGTCCAAACAACCATTCAAAAATTTTGTTTTCATTAATTCCTTTTTTAATCCTGACAATTCCCAAAATCATATTTCATACACCAAGCCAATTATGTCATATTAACTAGCTAGCAACCAATCAAAAATTCGATATATAATATTCTATAAATACGAAAAAATAAATCATGATAATATGAAATTTGCTTGGAAATACTAATTACAGTTCCTAATATGAAATTATGGCTACAAAATCCACCAAGTAATGTCCCAAAAAGAACCAATTAATTAATAGGTGGTCGAATGCTTCAGGAAAGCTAAAGTCCCTTGTCGAAGGTAGGGACTAATAAAAGTATTAAATTTTATTCTTTGAAGAAACAAAAGCAAAGCTAAATAATATTAAGTTTAATTTAATGATGTATGAGAACTTGCATTGGGATCCCTATGTTAGGGTCATATTGTGGTATGGACACTTTGATGAATATTTAAAAGATTTTTTTTTATTTTTTATTTTAAAATAATATATGTTGTGATCGTTGGTCGGTGATTATAATGGATTAACATTGAGTAGATTTCTTATTTATGACTGATTGTGTCATTATATGTTTTCCCATTTGAATTTGAATTCAAGAACTTAAGAACTCAGATAGAAGAAGCCAGAAAGATCGAAGAAAATATTGAATATCAAAAACAGTATTTGGAAGCCAACATATCAACACAGAAAGAAGAAGTAGAAATGAGAGATAAGATATTGATAGATCATCTTAAGGAAAGAACTAATGATCTAAACCATCTTGAGGCAGAGTTTGGTCTAGAAGAGAAATGACTTGAAGAAGAAATAATCACATTAAAAATCCATCTTGAAGAAGCGAAAAGAACAAAAGAAGTCACGAAGTCTCAGATAATGAAGAAAGATGAAGAGGTTGAGAAGCTTGAAGAAGAAGTTGTCACATTGAGAAGTAAAATCATCAAGCTCAACAAGAATGTTGAAGAGACAAAAACATCCACATAAGTTATAGAGAATCAAGAGAAGTATTCTAGGTTGTTAGAAAGAAGAATGAAGAAAATAGAAAGAGTTATGCAGAAGTACTCAAAGGAAGGAATCATGGTCAACCATAATCTAAGAAAACTATTGAAATTACATCTTCAAGAAGACCATCCATGTTCAAGCCACAAAGAAGCTTCAATCATGATCATGATCAGTCAAGGCAAAAATTCAAAAGGACTACACCACAAAGAACATCATTCACTCCCAGGTATGCAAATTTCTTTTATGTTCATTGTTTTTATTGTACTAATTTTGGACATAAGGTTGCAGATTGCAGGGATTATAAAAGAAATTTTTAAGCAAGAAATGCCTATGTGCCCCCACGTAATATTGAATGTTACAAATTTCATAAATATGGACACATAACTAGTGATTGTCGAAGCATGATAGATACTTCCATGAAAGAGAACATTGATATAAGATATAAGAAAGTATGGATAAGAAAACACGAAGAATAGGTCCCAGGTGAACAAACACCCGGTCTGCGAAACTCCGAAATGGAGTCTTTGACATGCTCTGATCTTTCACCTTTTGAGATTTTGGGGTTTGCTACATGTACTTAAAGATCATGCTCCTTCTTCTGGATCCAACGATGGTCAGTGCTCATGCTCAGATTCAATGTCTGAGATTTGTTTTCCTCTTTTGTGTGTTCCTCCTATCTGTATTCATATCTGACGGTCATCAGGAATTCAGGATGGATCTAATGGTTATCGAGAATTAGGGATGGGATCCAATTATCACTGTTGATCTTTCCATTATCGCTACACTATTGATCATGCTAATATTTTCCTTCAATGACATCGCCATCAATGAAAAACACGCATACTCTACCTCTGTCTGAAAACATGCCAACAATCTCCCCCTTTGGCATTGATGGCAACCCCTTGAAGAATGTCCAACTATACCACTATAGAATCCTTGAAATTACCACACTTTCTCCCCCTTTGACATCAATGTCAATGAAGAAACACGCTCCCCCTGAGCTATTGCAGTACATACTCCCCCTGTCAACTATGAGAAGCTTAGAAAGACAACAAATATTCAATAAGTACTCCCCTTGACCAGGTGAATAGATTAGATGAAATAAGTTATAACCCCCAACTTTTGACAAATATATCCAAAAGGGGTCACCGCTAATGGTTTAGTAAAGATATCAACCATCTGTTCTGTGGAAGGAATATAATTCAGTCGAACAATTCTATTTGTAACTTGTTCTCTGAGAAAATGGTATTTAATTGGTATGTGCTTGGATTTTGAATGAAGTACAGGATTCTTATAGAGATTGATGGCACCGGTGTTATCATAGTGAAGTGGAATGGGATCAGTGTAAGTTACCTTCAAATCTGCAAGAGTTTGTATCATCCATAAAATTTGTGTGCAACAAGTAGAAACAACAATGTACTCTGTTTCTGTAGTTGATAAGAAAATAGATCCCTGCTTCTTACTAATCCATGCTACCAACAAGTCACACAGGAAGAAGGCACCTCCACTGGTGCTCTTTCTCTCATCCACACAATTTTCCCAATCTGTATATGAATAAGAAGTTAACTGAAAATTCTAATTTCTGGGATACCACAGACCATAAGTCATTGTTCCCTTCAAGTATTTGAATATCCTTGTGACAACTACCAAGTGACTTTCTTTAGGAGCTGACTGATAACGACCTACCATTCCAACAACTTGCATTATATTAGGACGAGATGTTGTGATGTACAGAAGACTGCCTATAATTGATCGTTATGTCCTTTGATCAACATCAGGTGACATATCATCTTTACTGAGCTTGCAACCAACCACCATAGGTGTACTAACAGGAGAGGAATCCTCCATCTGAAATTTCTTCAACATCTCTTTCAAATATTTTTCTTGAGAGATAAATATTCCTGCAGAACTCTGATTTACTTGTAAACCAAGAAAATATGACAGTTCTCCTATCATGGACATCTCAAACTCTGTTTGCATAGAGTTAGCAAACCACTGGACATATGATTCATTAGTACAACAAAAAATAATATCATCTACATAAACCAAAACAACTAGTAAATTATCACCTTTAGACTTAATGTAGAGATTGTTGTCAACAATACCTTCCTTGAACCCTTTGTCTTGTAAAAATTTGTCCAGTCTATAATACCAAGCTCGTGGTGCTTGTTTCAGTCCATATAAGGCCTTCTTCATATTGCAAACATAATTAGGATTATCTGTCAATGAGAATCCTTCAGGTTGTTCCATATATACTTCTTCCTCTAGATCTCCATTAAGAAAAGCTGACTTAACATCCATTTGATACACTTTAAAGTTCTTATGGCATGAATATGCAAGGAACATTCTGATGGCTTCCAATATTGCCACTAGTGCAAAAGTTTCATCCTGACCTTCAAATTGTGCTTACCCTTTACAGACCAATCTGGCTTTATTTCTAACAACTTGTCCTTTTTCATTCATTTTATTTTTGAACACCCACTTGGAACCTATTACATTCTCATCTTCAGGTCTATGAACAAGCTCCCAGGTATTGTTCTTCTCAATCTGATCAAGCTCTTCATTCATAGCTCTAATCCAAGCATTATGTTGGCTGACTTCATCAAAATTTTTAGGTTCATTCATAGATAAAAAGGAAACATGAGATTGTTCTGAGTCTTTAATCAATTTCCTTCTTGTTTGAACTCTATTTATATCTCCAATTATCTGATTTTCAGGATGATTCTTTTTAACAGTTCTGAGAGGTGAGTTTGTCTCTTTTTGCTGATTTATTTCAGACTGAGTATTTGTATCTTCATTTGATTCAAATTCTTTTCTTTCTGATACTTGGACCTGTTCATCTTCATATTCAACTATATCTTTTGTGCTTGGTTCAACACTACTTACATTTCTGTCCGAAATTTCTTCATAAACTTTTATGTCTATACAATCAACTAGTTTATGCAGTCTCTTATTGTAGCATCTGTACCCTTTACTGTTTGTAGCATAACCCAAGAAGATACCTTCATCAGCCCTGTCATCATATTTTCCAATATTTTCATCATTATTCTTAATGTAACATTTACTCCCAAAGACTTTAAAATGTTTAATTGAAGTAGGTCTTCCAAACCATAGTTCATAAGGAGTCTTGTCATTGTGTGGTCTGAGATGTTATTTATTAAGGATATGAACAACTGTATGAATTTCTCCCACCCAATATATTAAAGGTCTGTTCCTTTCATTCATCATTGATCTTGCCATTTGTTGTACTGATCTATTATGCCTCTCAACAACTCCTTTTTGTTGTGGAGTCCTTGGAATTGTGTACTCTCTTTTGATTACATGTTTATCACAGAACTCTTTGAAGTTCCATGAGATAAAATCTCCTCCTCTATTAGATCTTATTGCCTTCAATATTTTTTGATGCAGGAGCATCGCTCCAAGCCAGCTATGCGCCAGCGATCCATCCAGCCCACTCAACGCGTATTCAATGGAGAGGAGAGGCGCAACCCTCTCACTTTCCAATTTTGAATTGGAATTTAATGTATTAAATGCTTGTAAGGATGGTAGAGCCAAAGCCATGCATATGCATAGGCTTTAGTTAAAGGTTTCCTTAAATGGTTGTAAGGCTGAGATCTAGATCCGATTCGGACTAGACAACCATTCATTGTAAATTCAATGTAATTGAATAGGGTAGGTAGCTTGGAGGGAAGAGCTCAAAGAGCCCCCTCATGTAAAATATATTTTGTATTTGTTTTGAGTAGAGAATAGAGTTCTACATGAGTAGAGAAGGAAGATAGGAGAGGAGAGAAGGGCTGAGACTTTGTTACATTCCGCACTCAAACACATTGTAATCAGGCATTTTATATTAATACAAGACAGAGCAGTTTTTCCTGCAATGATTCTGTGTATGTTGATGAATGCCATATGTGTGTTATAATATGTTGTAGATGTATGTTAGTGTGCATTTGCAGGTTGCAGACAAAGTCATTGTCTGTTAGGTTCTTTGATTTCGAGTCTGGTTCTTTGAGGCTTCATGCAAGAGGTTGCATGAAAAAACACTGTGATTTCTGTAAGCCAGTGCAAGGAATGCACTTCTAAATTTTGCGGAATTTCAGACAGAGACGTGCCAGGAGGGCGCACCAGCTAAAGTCTTAGACTCAGGGAGAAACCTCAAGTTTGTTGAACACCTTGGACGTAAGACTGTGCAGAGGGAGGCATAGGAAAAACAGAATCACTGAGGATTCTGTGGATGCTTTGCAAGGAGGGCATCGAGTAGGTGCATAGCATGCATAAAAGAAATCTCTTTTGAGTTTAGAGAGAGAAGACAGAGTCACTAAAGATTTTGTGAGACTCTGCCAAAAGGGCATTGAGTAAGTGCAGAGAGTGCATAAAGGAACTCTATTTTGAGTTTAGAGGAAAGAGAAGTGTCAAGGGAAGACCTTCATAGGGTTACTGAACACCCTGTAGGCTCAGCAAGGAGTGCTTGAGCATAAGTTGCCAAGAGGTCACTTATATCCTTTAAAGGAGAGAAAAGGGGTTGAATCCCTTAGAGTTCCAAGTTTTGAAGTGTAGGATGGATAACACAGTCATGCGCAAGGACCCTGCAAGGAGTGCAGAGGTCGAGGAAACCTTTCAAGGTTTCAGAGTAAGCAAATCTCAGGAGGAGCAGGAGGCTAGGAAAACCACTTGGAGGGTTCATAGTTTGAGGAAAAGCTCAGGAGGGACAATGTTTCCCATAATGCAAGCGAGACCCAGGCCACAGGGTTCGCAGAGGAAGCAAAGGTTGAGGCCTTTGAAGCTTAAAAAATCTCCTAAGGCAGGAAGGGAGACACGTGAGATCAGGAAGGAGAAACAACTGCTGTTAGATCAGCTAGAGAAGAGATCTGGGCTGTCAAGTCTTCATCCAGAATAACGCAGGAGAGCACACAAGGGAGGAGATACAACTGCCATTACATCAACTGGAGGTGAGATTTGGACCATTGAGCATCCAAGAGGGAGTCACTGGGAGTTCATGAACCGGGGACCCAAAAGACATGGAGCATGAGACGTGAAGTCTCGACTCCTGAATTATCGAAGAGATCGGGACCGCCCATCGTTGGGAGGACACATGGTAGAGATCCTGAAGCCCATTGAGGTTTCAGATATTGAGAGATAGAGGAGGAAGAGTCGGGAGACAGGAGGTCTTGGGTCACAAAATCCTGAAAGCATCATGACTGTCCACAAGAGGACATGTGACGAGTGGTCAAGGGTTTTGGGGAAATCCCCGAAAGGCCATTTCGACATTTCGGCTACCAGAGGATACAAAGGGAAAGAGTCAAGACTCTTGACCCACAAAGTCATGAAAGGATCCAAGCTATTGGATCAGAGGAGGGTTTAGATCCATTGATCTCGTAGTAGATACGACTTTGGCATTTTGGGACCCGGAAGTTCGAGGGGTCAGGAATTGTTGCAGTGGAGATCACAAAGTCCTGTAATGCGAAACCTCGAAGGCATTTGAATGAACAATGCTAGGTCACAGGATAGGGTCACATGGACAAGACCAAGCGGGGAGCTTGTCATTCGTCAACCCTTTTGGGGTTCGGCATAGCCAACATTTCATAAAATCAGAGGACAAGGAGTCGGGACACCAACATTGGAAATCCCGAAGTCACGAAGTGCGACGTGTCCTTGGGGTAGAACGTTGAAGGCATGGATTTTAGGGTTCGACATTTTGGAAATCTCGAAGACAAGGAGTTAGAGCACTTGCATTGGAAAACTCCGAAGTCACGAAACATGACGCGCCTTCGGAGTTAGGCTACGGTCACGGGGAAAGCAGTCACATGGACCGAGATTTGGGTCAGGGCTAATTTCCATTGAGTCCATTTCACCTTTTCGATATTTTGGCATTTCAGCATTCAAAGGAACGAGGAGTCATGAACTCGACATCAGGTTTCCCAAAGTCCCGAAACCCGAAATGCCTGAATCGAAAAAATCCCCGATCATATTTGACCGAAGGTCGCATTTGGTGGCTGTGTGGAGGTGAAGGAATTGTGGATCGGATTCATTGGAGGATCCAGTAGGGAACTCAAGGAGCCGCTTTGGCTTGAAGTGAATTTAGAGTGATCCTGTGTGGATCTTGGCCTGAGGGTCGGGGTTATGAATCAGTTTGGTATCAGAGCCTGATTTTTTCTCTATATTTCAAGCATAGGGAGCTAAGGGAAAAAGAGTACTCTGATACACATCAAGTGGTATCAGAGCCACTTTATGTCTATAGACTGTAGTCAGAAGGAGGCAGAGACGATAAAGAAAATACTTTGATACACATCAAAGTGGTATCAGAGAGGGATTTGACTTCTGTAGGCGACAGAGACAACTTACATATGGAGGCAAGGGAAGGCAAAATGTTGAAACTCTTTGGAGATTTTAGTAGGACACATCAACAAGTAGACAGTTAGGTGGACTATAGGAGAGGCTAGAAGCACTCATAGTTACAGAGTGACAACAGTATACTTGCCAAGAGGGCAGGTAGAATAGGAAGATGGCAACTGAAGGCCATGGACGCAGTGGAAAGAAGAACCATCATCAAAAGGAAAAAGATTTGATGGATAAAGAGCTCACTGAGATAAGAGCCAGAATGGAGGATCTTGCATTTCAAATGTAGCAGGATGAAAAATCTTAATGAGTGTATGAATGGCCTCTGAGGAGGAAGGTAAAGTGGCCAGTCAAGGAGTTGTTGGCCAAAAGACAATGGAGACTATTGAGGGAATGGTTGAGGTATGTGGAAAACCTCAGAGATGAAGAGGAAGTGGTTCACGTCTGTGAGCCAGAAGCTGGGAGAAATCTCAGTGATGAGGAGGAGAAGAGATCACTGGGAGATCTCATGAACTGCCAGGGGGGTAGAGATGAATTTTCCAGTTGCTAGGTGGGAAATGAAATGAGATCATTGGAGGATCTCATAGACTGTCAGGATGACATTGAAGAAAATTCATATTGCCAAGAGGGAAATAATATAGGATTAGTTGAATATCTCATTAACTGCCAGGTGGGCAGAGGTGAAATTTTAGATTGTCATATGGGCAATGTGATGGGATCACTGGAGGATATCATAGACTGCCAGGTGGGCAGGACAGAAATCCTAGATTGCCAGGTGGGAAAGGAAGAGAAGATGAGATTGTCTGAAAGTCTCATGAACTAAGAGGTGAGTTCATATCAACAAGAGGAGTTGATGGAGGAGGAAGATCATGGGAGCATTCTGATCATTGGGGGAATTCAGGTATTCCTACCAAGAATTCTAGTCTAGGCCAGCGCGTGTGTTGCAGAGACAACAACAACATAAATACAATCAGCTGTGATTGTCAAAGAGATGGAGAAGATATCAAAGGATTCCCAAGCAAAGGAAAAGGAGCATTCCGAGGAAAGGCTCGAAAGTTTTAGCCAGGAAGCTGAAAAGGAGACAGTTGCAGCATTGAAGTTGACAACAAAAGAAGAACATGGAGATAAGATACTCACTCCATGGGAGATGGAATTGGAGATGTTGGAGGATTGATTGAACCATCTAGAGCCAGTAGATGACTATTATGAGCAGACATTCATGCAAATGTCAACAGAGGATCATTCCGAGGAATCGCTCAGAATTTTCAGCCAGGGAGCTGAGCAGATGATGATGATTGCAATGCCAAGGTATGCAACAACAAATGGAGGAGAATTCTAGTCTGAGGAGTAGCTGGAGGAAGATGGAAGTATGCCAGCAGAAGAATTGGTAGAAGCAAAGTTGTCACAGGAGGGAGCTGAACAACAGTTCAGTGATGAAACTGCAGAAGAGGAGTCTACAACAGAGTGGACACTTAGTGCCACAGAAGAGGAAAAATATGGCATGGGAGATCATGATGATCTACCCACTGGTAAGGAGGAAGTGTAGTGGAGAAGACTGCAAAAGGAGAGCCAGCCACTGGAGTAACTGGATGAGGAGATTGCGGAGATAATAAAGTTGAATATCCAATCAACAGAAGCGGTCAGCAAAGGGAAGCTGAACAACAAGGAAACTGCAATGGTAGTGGGGTAGAAGATGCAGTAGTAGCAGCGAAGCGATGGAGTGGATGGACAAATCCATAGAACTGTTTGGGATCCAGGAGGATTTCAACAACGATTCTAGGAAGCGCATGAGTAGGAGCTCATGAATTTTTTGTAGCATAGGAGTATGATGTAGGAGCATCGCTCCAAGCTAGCTATGCGCCAACCAGCCAGCCCACTCAACACGTATTCAATGGAGAGGAGAGGCGCAACCCTCTCACTTTCCAATTTTGACTTGGAATTTAATGTATTAAATGCTTGTAAGGATTGTAGAGCCAAAGCCATGAATATACGCAGGCTTTAGTTAAAGTTCACCTTAAATGGTTGTAAGGCTAAGATCTAGATCTGATTCGGACTAGACAACCATTCATTGTAAATTCAATGTAATTGAATAGGGTAGGTAGCTTGGAGGGAAGAGCTCAAAGATCCCCCTCATGTAAAAGATCTTTTGTATCTTTTTTGAGTAGAGAAGAGAGTTCTGCATGAGTAGAGAAAGAAGATAGGAGAGGCGATAAGAGCCGATACTCTATTATAGTCCACACTCAAACACATTGTAATCAAGCATTTTATATTAATACAAGATAGAGCAGTTTTTCCTGCAATGATTCTGTGTATGTTGATGAGTGCCATATGTGTGTTATAATATGTTGTAGATGTATGTTAGTGTGCATTTGCAGGTTGTAGACAGAGTCAATGTCTGTTGGGTTCTTCGATTTCAGGTCTGGTTCTTTGAGGCTTCATGCAAGAGGTTGCATGACAACACACTGCGGGTTCTGTAAGCCAGTGCAAGGAATGCACTTCTGAATTCTATAGAATTTCAGACATAGACGTGCCAGGAGGGCGCACCAGCTGAAGTCTTAGACTCAGGAAGAAACCTCAAGGTTGTTGAACACCTTGGAGGTAATACTATGCATAGGGAGGCACAGGACAAACAAAATCACTGAGGATTCTGTGGAAGCTCTGCCAGGAGGGCATCGAGCAGGTGCATAGCATGCATAAAAGAAATCTCTTTTGAGTTCAGAGAGAGAAGACAGAGTCACTGAAGATTCTGTGAGACTCTGCCAAGAGGGCATTTAGTAAGTGCAGAGAGTGCACATAGGAACTCTATTGTAAGTTCAGAGGAAAGAGAAGTGTCAAGGGAAGACCTTCATAGGGTTACTGAACACCCTGCAGGCTCAACAACTAGTGCTTGAGCATAAGTTGCCAAGAGGGAACTTATATCCTTTCAAGGAGAGAAAAGGGGTTGAATCCCTTAGAGTTCCAAGTTCTGAAGCTCAAGACGGATAACACAGTCATGCATAAGGACCCTGCAAGGAGTGTAGAGGTCGAGGAAACCTTTCAAGGTTTCAGAGTAAATAAAGCTCAGGAGGAGTAGGAGGCCAGGAAAACCCTTTAGAGGGTTCATATTTTGAGGAAAAGCTCAGGAGGGACAACGTTTCCTAGAACGCAAGCGAGACCCAGGCCACAGGGTTTGTAGAGGAAGCAAAGGTCAAGGCCTTTGAAGCTTCAAAAATCTCCTAAAGTAGGAAGGGAGACGCATGAGCTCAAGAAAGAGCAACAACTGTCGTTAGATCAGCTGGAGAAGAGATCTAGGCCATCAAGTCTTCGTCCAGACAAACACAGGAAAGCTCACAAGGGAGGAGCTACAACTACCATTAGATTAGCTGGAGGCAAGATCTGGACCATTGAGCGTCTAAGAGGGAGTCACCAGGAGTTCGGGAACCAAGGACCGAAAAGACATTGAGCGTGAGACGTGAAGTCTCGAATCTTGAAACACCAAGGAAATCAGGATCGTCCATTGTTGGGAGGAAACGTGACAAAGATCCGAAAGCCCATTGGGGTTTCGGATACCAGGAGCCAGAAGAGGAAGATTCGGGAGATAGGAGGTCTTGGGTCACGAAATCCTGAAACCATCATGACTGTCCATAGGAGGACACGTGAGGAGTGGTCAAGGATTTTGGGGAAATCCTCGAAAGGCCATTTCGACATTTCGGCTACCAGAGGATACAAAGGGAAAGAGTCAGAACTCTTTACCCATAAAGTCCCGAAAGGATCCAAGCCGTTGGATCAGAGGAGGGACTAGAGCCGTCAATCTCGTAGTAGATACAACTTCGAAATTTTGGGACCTGGAAGTTCAAGGGGTCAGGAATTGTTGCATCGGGGATTGCGAAGTACCGAAATGAGAAACCCCGAAGGCGTTCGAAGGAACAACACCAATTCATGGGACAAGGTCACGTGGACAAGATTGAGTGGGCAGCTTGTCATTCGCCATCCCTTTCAGGGTTTGGCATAGCCGACATTTTAGATTTTGGCATTTTGGCAAGTCCAAGGATAAGGAGCCGGGACACCTTACATTGGAAATCCTGAAGTCACGAAGCATGACGTGTCCTTGGGGTAGAACATTGAAGGTAGGGATTTCAGGGTTCAACATTTCAGAAATCTTGAAGACAAGGAGTTGGGGCACTTGCATTGGAAAACCCCGAAGTCACGAAACATGACACGTATTTGGAGTTAGGCTGTGGTCACGGGGAAAGTGGTCACGGAGAAAGTGGTCACATGGACCTTTATTTGGGTTAGGGCTAACCACCATTGAGTCATTTTCAGCCTTTTTGATATTTCAGCATTTCGGCATTCAGAGGACTAAGGAGTTAGGAACTCAACATCAGGGTTCCCAAAGTTGCAAAACCCGAAATGTCCAAATCGAAAAAAGCCTCGATCATATTTGGTCGAAGTTTACTTTTGGTGGCCGTGTGGAGATGAAGGACCTATGGATCGGATTTGTTGGAGGTTCCAGTAGGGAACTCAAGGAGCCACTTTGGCTCGAATTGAATTTAGAGCAATCCTGTGCGGATCTTGGCCCAAGGGTCAGGGGTCTCCATCATTTTTCCTATTTGATTCTCAATTAGAGCCTTAAACACTTTGAATTTTTCAAATGCTTCAGATTTTTCCTTCAAAAAGGCAACCCATGTTAGTCTAGAATAATCATGAATAATCAACATAAAATAATTTTCTTTTCCTGTACCTTCTTTCCTTGATGGTCCACATAAATTCATATGTACTAACTGGAGAGGTTTTTTTGTTGAAGGAAATTTTTTAGATTTGAATTGAGTGCGAGTAAGTTTTCCTATCTGGCAAGGTTTACAAACAAAGTCGTATGGCTTTGATATCTTCGGAAGATCTTTTACTGCCCCATTGTTTCTAAGCTTGATTATATGATCAAAATTTAGGTGTCCAAGTCTCCTATGCCACAACCAACTTTCATCATACTTTCTTAAGTAACATTCTTCTTTTTCTTCTTTTAACACATAGACATTGTTTTCTGTTCTTATCCCTTTTGCAACTAGATGTCCTGAACTCACAGATTTTATTCTACAATCTTTAGAGGTAAAAATGACTTCACATCCTTGGTCACAGACTTGAATGACACTAAGCAGATTATGTTTCAGACCTTCTACAAACAACACATCTTGAGCTTTCCCTTTGCCATTACTCAAACTTACCATTCCTTTACCTTTTATTTTTCCTGGTGCATCATTTCCAAAAATTATATTCCCTGATTTGGTTTCACTTAGAGTTAGAAACTTACTTTTGTCTCCAGTCATATGTTTGGAACATCCACTGTCAATATACTAGGGATTATTTTCTCTTTGGGCTGATAACACTAGTCTACACTTGTCATCTTCTTTCTTCTTCCAAATCTTGAAATTTTTAGCAGTAGGATTCGAATCTGGCTTAAAATTCCTTAAGTGACAATCTGTAGCTTTATGTCCATAGTTATGACAGATGTAACATTTTGGTTCACTAAATAGAAGATCATAACAATTGTTATGCTTAACCTACGTCCTTTTCCCAGCCATCACATGCTTTATAGTCTAAGGTTGTTTGTTGCTTGGTTGTCTCGATCTTTGTTGTGGAAGATGGTTATTCATTGAATATCTTGATTGTTCATATCTAAATCTTAAAGAAYAGTTTATAGCTTTGTGACCAAAATTAGAGCAGAAAAAACAATAACCATAGAAAAAACCTTTGTACCTTGAAAAAGTATGTCTTATTTGAGGAGGTTGATTTCTTTCATGTCAATAATCTCTCTGATCTACAGATTCAGTTCTGGTACTTTTTATTTCATTCCTTCTTGGTGGTTGATTCTCTTTCTTTGTTTTGACAGAGTGACTGTTGTCAATGTTTGAGGATTTGACAAACTTGATAGGTTCTGTATTACTTGGATGATCACTACTTGATCCTTCTTCATACCCCAAGCTAGCTTTCAACTTTGGGTTTCTTTGCTGATTTAGAATGGAGGTTAATCCTTCTGAAGCTTTAATACTTGATAGAGTTTGGTAATACAAGGCCTTAAACATCTCCATCTCTTTTTTGGTTTTTACTATCTCTTCTTCTAAGGCTTCACACCTTGTTTTCTCCTCTGATAAATGTTGTTTCAGTATGTCCTCTATTTTATTTGCCTCTTCTACCCTTACCTTTAACAGGGAAAAGTCTTCATCAAGTTTTTTACCATTCATTTTAAAATGCATCAACAACTGTTTTTGTTTTCTCTTCTTACATCTGAGTCTGTCAATTTCTTCCAAAACACTGATTAATTCACCTTCCATATCTACCACAGCTTCTTCATCATCCATTTCACCTCATGTGTGCTCATCATCAAGATATCCCATAGCCATAAGCATAAAATCATTCACTTTGTCTTCACATGATGAATCACTATCTATGTCTTCTGAGGAATTGTCATTATTTGCACACAAACTTTTCTTTTTACTATATTTCTTGAATT
>ML779625.1:134790-145511 GCA_009831015.1 Picea engelmannii | reverse complement strand
TTTCATCAAGTGACCATCAATATTATACATCATATGAACAACATAAATAATGAGCATCAATCACACATAAGATATACATAGAGACAGATTTTCACGAGGAAACCCATAAAGGGAGAAAACCTCTTCTTCTTCGAAATGATAGGGAGTCTTTTAAGTTCTATACATCATCTATGTTTGAGCACCAAATCAAAGTGAGGCTACTACCTCTGTTTTACAATATCCAACTTGTTGAGAGCACCAACTCTCTGGTTTCTCTAGAACCCACTAGAAGGAAGCATCAACTCCCTGAGTGTTCCAGCACCGACTAGATGGAATCACCTACTTCCACTTATACAAGCACCAACTTGCATATAGAAAACTTTGTGTTTTCCCAAGCACCACCCTGCCACCCTGTTTTTCTAGCTACAACTAGATGGAAGATACAACTTCCAATATT
This sequence comes from Picea engelmannii, assembly GCA_009831015.1. Classification (NCBI taxonomy): domain Eukaryota; kingdom Viridiplantae; phylum Streptophyta; class Pinopsida; order Pinales; family Pinaceae; genus Picea; species Picea engelmannii. Next base: position 145,075 of record ML779625.1, on the reverse strand, counting down.
CAAGCACCAACTTGAATACAGAGGACAACGGTCCTCCCTAGCTCCACCCTACCTCCCTGATTATAAATAAATGATTGAATAACCAACAACACAGATAAATCGATTCTTACCACTTCTTCTTTTTTCTGTAAATCTGGTCTGCTTCTAACTGTTCTTCAATTCTTCTTTTCCTCTGTCTGTTCTGCAATTTTGCTCTGCTTCAAGTTGTTTTGCAATTCTTCTCTTTCTTCTGTCTATTCCTCATCTGTTACTCATCTCTGAGTTTTATCTCACACTGCGCATACTGTCGGTCTCACATTGCGCATACTGTAATTTTCCCTTTCTTACAATTCAACTCATTTTTCATTTAGAATGACCAATCACGCACAGTCACTGCATGTTTTTTTTTATACACTACCACCATTTCAGTTACCCCTCAAATCCCTAGAACAACAATGCTTCAACAATTGAAACACCAACTGTCCAAGAACCATGAGTCGGTTCTGCTAACTGAATCGTAACTGAACAATTAATTGTGAAGAGAAACAATAGCCCTTCGATCAGATTTCCAAGTATCCAACACCGTTGGATTACAAGCACATAGTCTCACGTTGATTTCACCATTTCACATTTCGGCATTTCGGCATTTCGGAATTCCTGTGGTGAAGAGTGTCGACTCTTCATGTTACGATTGCCAAAAAGGAGCTTATCTTGGTGCTAGCTCCTCCCTCTCACATGACCACTGACGGTGACCACATCCTACACCAATAGGTGTTTTCACATTTCGGCATTCCTGTGAAGAAGTGTCTCGACACTCCAAGTCACAATCCCCGAAATGGAGCCAGATCAATGGTCCACAAAACTTCATAATCTAATACCTTCTTTTCTTAATCGAACATCTGATAGGATTTGGGTGTTTTTCCCTTCGAGTCACTGTGACTCCAACATTATAAAATTCATGATCACAAAATCTTTGAAGTGATCATACGGTTCACATAACCCACTGATATGGACGGTTGACAGGATTTCAGAGCTTTGCCTTTTGGGTTTTTGAGACTCACAATAGTCCCTTTCGACATTTCAGAGTTCGAGACTTCGTGATGGTGGAGTTTTTGCTTGTTATGTAAAACCCTGAAATAGAAAGTTTCGATGTGACGTAAACCTGCTGACGTCACACGTGGATTGACACATGTCGAATAACTGCCATGTGTCACTCTGATTCGTGACTTACATGTGCTTGAAATGTTGAATCAACTTGACACTTTGTCATTGCCTGATTGTGCCACATGTCCTTAGCTGACATGGTTTGCTGATGTGGTTTGTTGATGTGTCTGTTTCGGGATTTTGGGGTTCTCTACTTCAAAGGTTAAAGTTCCTTTGATCTTTGATCTCCCAGTCTGCGAAACTCCGAAATGGAGTCTTTGACATGCTCTAATCTTTCGCCTTTCGAGATTTCAGGGTTCGCTACTTCAAAGGTTAAAGTTCCTTTGATCTTTGATTTCTTGGTCTGCAAAACTCCAAAATGGAGTCTTTGACATGCTCTGATCTTTCGCCTTTCGGGATTTCGGGGTTCGCTACTTCAAAGGTTAAAGTTCCTTTGATCTTTGATTTCCCGGTCTGCTAAACTCTGAAATGGAGTCTTTGACATGCTTTGATCTTTCGCCTTTCGGGATTTCAGGGTTCCCTACTTCTTGTACTTAAATATCATGCTTCTTCTTCTAGATCCAACGATGGTTGTTCCTCATGCTCAAATCCAATGTCTGAGATTTGTTCTCCTCTTTTGGGCGTTCCGCCTATATATATTCATATCTGAAGGTCATCGAGAATTTGGGATGGATCTGACGGTCATCGGGAATTCGGGATGGGATCCAACGATCACTGTTACTCTTCACTGTTGATCTTGCCATTGTCGCTATGGTACTGATCATGCTGATCTTCGCCATCAATGACAAACATGCATACTTTGCCTCTGTCTGAAAACATGCCAACAAAGATACCTTCTCCATTGATGACAAAGGGGGAGAGATTTATCAGATGCAAAGATAAATTTTCTTGGAGAAAGAGCATAGAGCCATGGTTATAGGGGGAGCGATGGTAACAGGGGGAGCATGAGTGATATGACTTTATCATTGCATCAGAGTGTTTTCATCGATGCCAAATGGGGAGATTTTTTTATTGTTTGGGTTGGTTGTCATTGATGTCAACCCTTGACGAATTCCGGTAGCACAAAGGTTTGGGTAGTGGACCCAAGTTTGTTTTATGAATAATGGTATGATTTTTAATATATTTTAAGGCAATACTATTCTAGATGAATAGTACATGTCATKCCATTTCTAGTGGTATGTGGAACGCCACATAACTCCTCATGGTTAGAGAGTTATGGCCATGTGAAGTTGGAGAACCCTCATGAGTGATCTAGAAGCCCCAAAAGGTCAAAGTAGTCAAAGTGGTTGCAAAGAAGAAATTATTTAAATAATAAAGTGAAGTGATGAGTGTACTATAAGTCAAAGTGGATACAAAATAAATTATTTAAATAAAAAATTTAATGGAGAAATTACTAAGTGGACAAGTGGTTAGAAGTGGGTTCTCCCTAAAATAAGAAGAGTGGTTTAAGATGGTTAGAAGGTAAATAATAAAGTGAATTGATGAGTGTACTATAAGTCAAAGTGGATACAAAATAAATTGTTTAAATAATAAATTTAATGGAGAAATTACTAAGTGGACAAGTGGTTAGAAGTGGGTTAGCCCTAAAATAAGGAAAGTGGTTTAAGATGGTTAGAAGGTAGCCCCTTGAGGAAGCTACATAAAAATATAAATAAGAGGCAAAGGTCTCTCATTTAAACACACTTGAGCATATTGAATATCTAAAAGTGACTGAGGTAACCAAAGGATATCTAAGAAGAATTTCAGAGGGAAGGTGAAGTAAAGAAGGCCGAAATTCAAGGGAGGATAAATTATTTTGACGATGTTTTCTAAGGTATGTTATTTACAGGTCATCTCACCATTTTCACAATAACTTGTTTTCTAGAATGATTCAGATCGATAAATATGGAGGTCGTTGAGGAAACATATGCAAATACTATGATAAAAATTTCATCTTGTGGTTCGATGTATTTTTGGAGTTACACTCCATGGAAAATAGGGTTTGTGGCTAGTCCTAAAACTAGTCTAAAATAAGTGTTTCAGGTAAAAACGTCATAACTTCTTTATAACAAATCCAAATTCAGTAAGACAAAATGTATTAGTTAGAGTACAGTCTGTAGTATTTTGGGTACCATTTTTCGATCCATACAACAAATATTCTGTGTGGTTCACTCTCTACAAGTTCATTCTCTATAATAAGTCAGAATTCAACAAAGTATGCCATTTTTGATATAACTCATTTTCTGAGAGGTTCCAAGTAGTGAAACCTAGAGGAATTGCACAAAATACACTGAAGAAAATTATGTACTATTTTCATATCTTTATTCATTATAGGCACACAATTATGATTATTTCAAGTTAGGGTTGTTGACTAATCCAAAATTAGTCATGTGAGACTAAAGTAAAGTTTGATAAAATGCTAGTATCTTGTTGTTAAAGTTAAGGAAGGTTTGCAGGTATTTGATCATATATACCAGGTTTATTACAGAGTTACAAATCAGATTTGGATGATGAAATTGATGAGGGATTTCAGTTGAAGTATGTTACAGATAGAGGTTGTATAACAATGAGGTTGTGGCACATGGTTTGATGTAATGGTTTATGGTATTTGGTTATGGATAGTGTGATGTATTTCTACGGAACTTTTGATGGTTATATTGGTATATGTATTTGGTATATGGTTGAGGTACATGTTGGGTACATGGTTGAGACAAGTAGTTGATGAGTTGGCACATACATGAGGTGTATAGTTGATGATGTTGGTACATATTGATGAGTCATAGTTTATGTGTATTTGATGCATGATTGATGCATATTTGGTGCATGGTTGATGCACTCATTGATGGTACAGGTTGAGGTGCAGGGTTGATGCACTTGTTTATGGTACAGGCTGATTACAGGTTGCTTGGTATAGGTTGGTGCATGGTTGATGCACTTGTTTATGGTACAATTTGATTACAGGTTGATTGGTACAGTTTTATAGTAGTACATCTCATAGTGATAGTGTGATAGTGGTTCCATCATTCTACTTTTATCTTAGGGTAGTTGGACGGGGCAAGGACAAGTGGTTGTAGCCACCTTTCGGTTGTAGCTGGAGAAAACAGGGGGTTGTGAAGGATGTAAAATTTTTCTCTTTCTGAAAGTAAATTATAAAATGCTTAAGGTATTTGTTCTATCACAATTAGTATAAATTGATATTCTTCTTATGAAAAGAAAAAGTTAATGGTGGATTGAATAATGTCAAATTTTATAGTACATCATATAATATATGTTATAAGTTTTTCTCCATGACTCCAACATTGCTATGTCAAAATCTATTATAATATATGTTATAAGGTTAAATGAAAAATCATGCCAGCTGTCATTGACATGAGAGACGATGGGCGACTGTAGGCACATGGACCTGGTTTGGCATGGGCAATTCCAACACCATTGTTTTGTGGTCATTTTTCTTTAGCATGGGAGACTGTGAAGTATGTATCTGCAACAAGAGATGTAGCTACTAAAATAACAGGGTAGAAAGTAGCATTGTTGGTGGAACCTGATTGTTGGGTACTTCCATGATAGGATGTCAATTTGATGTTGCATGTGGTCTCCTCTGTTGGAGTATGATTCCATAATACATGCACCATGCTGTAACAAGAATCTGATATGAAGGAGGGTATAATAGTTTTCGACACAATATGATTGAATTTTGATTGAAATTGATAGATTCATTGCTAAACCGGGTTAAATGAAAATTGATATATGCAACTTATAATTTAATTCCTCTATGTGTTTGTTTAGGTAGGTTAATATAGGGAAGGAGAGATTCTTTTCATGGAAGGAAGAGGAAGCATCTGTTTGCGAGGAAGGAAAGGAGAATGCCACTCAAATGGCTAACTAACTAGACCCACAACTTGATGACTAGGAATTGGTTGGGGACAAAGACCAAGGACACTACCGCCTCCCTAGTTTTTGATCAACCCTGACTGAGAAAGAGGTTATGGTGTCTACCTCCAATTTCCAAGATGCCCTTGAATAGTAAGTTCATTTCTTATCCCCTTCAGCTGAATTAACAAAACAAGGTACTTCAACATAAATGTAGAGACGATAACCAAGCCATACAAAAATTGTTCAATGAAATATGTTCCATTACTTTTCTGGCATATAAATTCATGTCCCTTAGTATTTATGGGGAAAAATTGGGAAAATAGCAGGAGAAACAAATATTTAAGATATCTCGCGTGTTACTGCATCATTCCCATTTGCTGCAGCACAAGCCTCTAGGGAAGAGCGCTCTTCCTGCTTGTTGTCCACAGTCCTCCGCAGACACACAAGGAAAAATCATGATCATCACCACTGCAATGAAAATTGCTAACGTAGTCGCAAGTAGAATCGAGCTCATTTTACCAATAGTCATCGACATCTTCATCCTCCAAATGTTTATAGACTATTATGAAAATATGAAGCCTCAAAGCCTCCCTTTTATAGCAAAATTTCCCACTACATGCATGAGGGAACCATTTACCATTGTCCTGTTCACTTCTATGCAAGGTACATTATTATCTCTTAAAATTATATCATGGAAATAACTGGTCATTGAAAGGTACTTTATCCACATTTAAAGCGTTTTTTGTGACTGATCTATATGTACTTGGTGATAGAATCGTAAACGTGTGTTTTTGGGACTGAGCTATAGTAATTTCTGGTAAAATCATAAAATTGTTGCAACATAACCACTTCATGAGAAAAAAAAAAGTAAGCAAATAAAATTAATAAAACTCAAAAAGAAGTATTAAGTGCCTTGTTACTATCTTAACTAAAGTGAAAACTCAATCATATGGGAAAATGACGAGAGCATTGTGATTATTTCTGTGTTATCTAGGCCAAAGCTATGCTCAATTAAAAGAGCAAATTAGAAAATAATTTCTCTAGTTGTTGCAATTATCATTTCTCTAGTTGTTACAGTTGTTGGAAGGCCCTATGTAGTTCAAATATCCATGACACTTCTCATATACCAAAATAAATATCTACATTAATTTTTTAATACAAAAGGTTTTAGAAGCAACTGATTCAATGGTGATTCTCGACATGAGTGAATCGATTGTAATCAATCTAAACTATTCTTGACTTCTACGTTTGTGCCCTTCCAATGAAATGAAGAAATTCACTATAGATGCAAGAATGTTTACATATAGACACTCATATATGTTGAGTTATGTAAGAATGAGTGTTATACACGTCTATATAAAGTGCATAGTGAAAGAGATTTGAAGTTTGGTTTTAGTATTTACAACTGAAGTTTGTTATATTCTTTTATCTTTTTGGGTAGTTATATGGAAAGAGAATATCAATAATTCCTAGTGAATGGAGAGTTTAAGCCCTACAAAGTTGCAAAAAAAAATGTGTCAGGGTCTGGTAACAAATTTGTAAAAGGCTTGCATGCCATTTTTTGTCGTACCGTGGTTATTTCTTAGACTGCCTTTCCTTCATTGTTATTAATTAGATACTGAAATAATCTATGAAGATGATGGTATACCTTTTCTTGTGCTTTTTGTAGGATGCTTTGGTAACAACATAAACCAACTCAATTTCTAGACTTGTAAGTTCACTGAGAAAGCATCGAGTGCCTTAGCCACCACCATGGGATGAAAACCTTGCCTAGTATGTTAATAAAGTTTTCATATATTGCACTTTATCATCCTAAATTAGGAGCAATATAAATAATCTTGCGATCTCAATGTTCTTTTTTATGCAGATGATTTTAGGATAAATTTAACACGTTATTAATGTCATCAAGCAGTAGAGTTTGTTCAACAAACTACTAAATACCTCCAAGAGGAATTTCATGTTCATTTGTAGCGAAGTGTCATGCCTCTGTGTTATTAGTAGAAATGGGCATGATGGATGAAGCTTCTTGGATCTTGTACAATCTTCTTGATGATTATGATGAGCACCTTTTTGTATTATCAGAAGAGAACATCTATTAGCAAGATGTCGCAGGTGGTGGAGTATGAAGGGTGGCTCCATGAAGGGTGCCAAGTGGACTGCCTTTCCCTGCAGTGACAGGCCATTGACTGTAGGAAGGTGAGGCCATTGAATGCAACCTCAATTGTAGCAAGTGAAACCTTGACTATAGTAAGTGTCAGAGTCCGCCCAAACAACCATTCATAATTTTTTTTTTGTTAATTTTTTTTTTAATCCTGACAATTCCCAAAATCAAAGTGCATACCCAAGCCAATTATGTCATATTAGCTAGCTAGCAACCAATCAAAAATTCGATGTATAATATACAAAAATTAAATTTATTTTAAAAAATAAATCATGATAATAAGAAATTTGCTTGGAAATACTAATTACAGTGCCAAATATGACAAATATGAAATAGTGGCTACAAAATATTCCAAGTAATGTCCCAAAAAACACCCATTAATAGGCTTAGATCAAGTCCCTATCTGCAAGGACTAATAAAAGTATTAATTTTTGTTCTTCGAAGAACCCAAAGCAAAGCTAAATAATGTTGAGTTTAATTTAATGATGTATGAGAACTTGGATTGGGATCAATATGTTATGGCCATATTGTCGTCAAAATCAAACTCTATATGGCCATATTGTGGTATTTTATGGCCATACAGAGTTCAATTTTGATGACATTATGCGCATTTATTGAAAATACCTTTCCAACAGGCTATCACATGCCTAAAACAGAGATTGTATGCAAAAGTTATGACCCTGAGAAGTTAATGTCCTAAGTTACCCTAACGGGGCCCACATGAATTTTAGTGCTTCATATCCTAGGGTTAGGTTTTTGGCATTCATGTTTATCATAAAAAGGCCTTCAAAGCCTCATTGTAATCATCTTTTGGTGAATGAGCGTAGCCGTCACATCTCTTCTTAGAGATAAAGCTGCCACCATTCTAGTGAGTCTTGCACTCTATATTTTTACAGTCTCTGTACATTTCTTTCATTAATATAAATCATGTATTTTTGTATTTCACTGTTTCTGGCAATTTTTGTGCGTGTTTCATTGTAATATATCTGCTTTCATTTCATTCTGAAAATAATCCGTATCAGTGGTATAAAAGCAGGTTGCTCTTGATTGTTTTTCAGTGCATGTCCCTGACGAGGTCTGTGTATAACAAGTTGGATCTCCAACTTGTCTCTATGGAGGAAAATCACTCTCGCATGCCCAAGAAACCCTCTATGGCGGCATAAAAGATAAACCATGGAGCAAAAGATTCTATTAACATGTTACTTGAGAAAGCTCTCACGTGATAGAGGGACAAAATGAGGGAAATGTTTTCCACATCCTTCAATGCTTGTTGATAGCAACAATCACATCTTCATCAAGCAGACACTTTTGAGGAACCTCTCCCTGCAAGATACAAGTTAATTTTTATATTCTTGCATTTGAAGGTCAGATAGATGCGGATGCCTTAGAAAAATGGTTAAATCTACTAGAAGGTTATTTCTCTGTTCACAACTTTTCCGAAATGGAAAAGATCACATTTGCACTCCTCAAGGCTCTCCCCCATGTCAAACATTGGTGGGAGACTTACTGAGAGAAAATTTCCATAGAGGAATTTGGAATATATGGGGTCGAGCTCACTTGGGATTTTTTTGTGGATGCGCTCAAGGAATAATACTATTTTGTTGATAAATATGAAGACCAATACATGAGATGGAACACACTATGGCAAGATAATAGCCAAGTAGTGCCAGAGTTCACAAGTACTTTCCATACCTTACGCGCCAAGATTGGTATCAAAGACTTCGAGCAACATATGGTTCTTAAATACCGTGGGGCTCTGCATAGGTTCAACCAAACCAAAATGGATTTCCTAAACATCTCATCATTGGGAGCTGCCTATTGATATGTTGTCAAAATTGAGTATAAATTTAGGCACCGGAACAAATGGGAGTTCGGGTTTGCGAATCCGCAACAACCAAAGCATGGTAAAGACAACCCTAACCAACAACCTCCAGACAACCATTCCAAGAAACATGAAAATAAGGGTAAAGGAAAGAGGAAGAATGACATTAGGAAGTGGTGTTATTTCCACAAAATCCCCTAGCATAACACCGATGAATGTCACTCGAAACTGTCATTGGTGGTTGAGGTCAAAGACAAGGAGTTGAACCATGATTCAAAATTCATCCTCTTTACAGACTGTTCAAAGGATGCACAAAAGGCCACTACAACCACTACAGCCTCAACACCTTCTATCCAACAGAAGCAGATTGCAGAATAGAAAGAAGATATTGTTTCTTCACCTACAATGGTGCCTACACAATGCCCCGTCAAGACGAGAGACAATAGGTTGGTGGAACAGATTCAACCCCACCAACAATAGGTTCGTGTCAGTCTTCCACAAACCAAGCAGTGCAACTTCTACAACAAGGCACACAACTCACCAAGATTCAAATTCAGAAAATGGTTTCTCCTCTTCCCCGGACACTCAACGCAATGGAGACCATTGCTTCCTAAGGGGGGAGGATTGATCTAGGTGGATATTGGTAGCCATGCACCTGTTCCAAATTCCAACTGGCTCATCTCGATAGTTTTCATTTCAACATGTTTCTATGTAATGGGGATATTTCTTTGTAATTGTGGGTTCTACACTTACGGAGCTGTCCTAAAGCCCTACATAGCATCCAGGTGGATATTGGTGGCTGCCCACCAATCTAGAAGGATACAGAGGTGGAACTTAGATTGAATTAGAGTAGTTTATAGTGATCTGTTTGTCTCTAATTCTATTTGTCGGAGTTTTCAAATGGTTTGATATTTTTTGCGGAGGATTACCCTCTTACATACTACACCTTCTAAGTATCTAGATCCCAGTATACAAATGAACTTGGGTGCATCAGCCATTTTGTGTGTTCACGATAGACGGTGAGCCTTTTCCTAGTGGTTTAAATGGTTTTCTTTTAGAGATTGATGAATTGGTAGCAATGTCATCTTTCTTGTCAACAAGGCTTATTTTTTTGTTGACAAACTCCACATGCTATGTAAGCTACTCAAATCCTCATGTTGAATTGAGTGCTTATGTCTTACTTGTTTTTCCACAGGACAATATAATATCACAAACACATCATCCTCACTTTCTTATTGTTTGCAAAATAGGCATAGACATTCTTCCCATTTTATACTTTTCCATGTCATTGTTTTAGTTTATAAGTA
>ML779625.1:109158-127096 GCA_009831015.1 Picea engelmannii | reverse complement strand
GATTGGAAAAAGCTAAATAGTACTGCTATTGTAATATGAAAATACAATAAAGTCAATGATATGGTTGGTTGATAGAAACAATAGACTGGAGCAAATTCTTGCCATGGATAGGGTATTGATTTATTCCACTTTCAAGTTTAGTCTGCTTGAAGTAAAACATACATGCATTGAACATTTTTCATATCCACAACTATAAAGTGAAAATTATTAAGTTTTGTTACATAAATAATTTTTAAAATAATATTTGGTGTAGTTTAGTCATTTTATATTGATATTTTAAATGAATATAATGAAAATATTTGTAATAAATTATGTATTTGTAATAACATAATACAAACATTTACATTTTAATTTAATATAATGTTAATTTAAAGCTCTCTATTTCCAAAATTCGCTCCCAAGCTCCCATTTTCTTGATGTTGAAGCTCCCAAGTTCCCAAGACAGTTCCCAACCAATTAGGGATGTTCATAGCAGTTCCCAAGATGTTGGAAATGTTGGGATATGCAACTATGGTATTTATGCAATCTTTGTAGAATTTGAACTTTATCTTATTAATGACTTCGTTATGGTTATAAGTACTAGACATCATATGGATGTAAAATTTAATATTTCCTATATTTGTAGTTTGATTGTTTTCTTTTATATTTCAATAGCTAAGTCACAGGGGATTCACTAACTAAGCAATATATACTCATGTCCATTCATAAAGGGGTGTTAAAAAGTGGAAAAGATAAAAACAAAATATTGAGAGGTAATCAAGGTTGGAGGTTTTTTTTAATAATAATCATCAATATTGGTATAGGGGAGGGGGTATGGGGTGGGTTTTGGTAATGGGGTAAATATACCATGGAATTCTCTGATTCAATTTCTTTTCCCTACTATGACCTCTATCATAAAAAATGATCTATGCTATTGAAAAAACAAGAAAACCTAACAAAGACACAAATAAGGAACACCATTGACTGAGTTGTGATCAATGAGAAGGATTGTCAGTCAAGTTATAAATGAAGAGCAACATCCAAGAGATGTAAGTGATGAGGAGCATTGATAATCCAATTACAAAAGAAGAAAATCATTTCCAAGTTACAAATGATGAGAAGGATTGGCACTTTGTTCCTAGCAATAATAGGTTAGGTAGTCAGATACATTTTTTATTTTTTATAGTTATTTACAGGGTTAAATAAATTATAGAAACTCTAAGAAAAGAGAGTTGTTTCACCTACGAATATTCCAATGGAAGCTACCCAAGAAACGAGCTGGAAGGAAAACCACCAAAAACCTTCCACTCCTAGGTTGTTCCTAAGATGTTGCTTGACTCAACAGATCCAAGGAAGAAGAAAACATAGTGATTTGTACATCATTTTCATTGTTTCTTTCCATCAAGAGGTTGTATAAACAATGGTACCTTCATCCCAAATTCCAGAACGAAATTCATATATCTGATCTAGAAGGATCTTGGTGGCCACCCACCTTGTCCAATTGGCTCAAAATAAGTTTTTGACAGCATACTATTTTTAGTAGTTTTGCAGTTCCCAAACTTTTGGGGCCAGTTTGAGGGCCTAAACAAAAAAATTTCATGATCAGGCACCACAATGATAGTCAAAGGCTCTAATTAATCTCCTCGTCTATACCTTTCCAATGAGCTATTGTTCACCCTAAACGAAGATTGTATGCAAAATTTATGACCCTGATAAGTTAATGTACTAACTTACCCCAATGAGCCCCACATGGCTTTTGGTTCTTCATCTCTTAGGGTTAGGTTTTTGGATGTCTAGGGTTTTGACATTCATATTTATTGTAAAAATGCCTTCAGAGCCTCATTGTACTCATCTTCTTGAAAATGAGCATAGCCATCACATCTCTTCTCAGAGATAAGCTGCAACCATTCTAGCAAGACTGTTTTCAATTTACATGTTAAAGTTTTCAACATATTTATTATTTAATATAAGTCAAATTTTACTGTATCTTTGTTATTATTTACAATGTCTCCATGTTAACATTATAAATCCGTGGTTTCATTTCGTTCCCCTCATAAATCTAAATCAGTGTTATCAGAGCGGTCCACTCCGTGTCATTTTTTTAATGCATGTCCTCGATGTAGTAAGGGTATAGAGAGTTGGGTCTTGAGCTTGTTTCTCTTGAGGAAAAATGCTCTTGCATGCCTAAGAAACCATCCATGGTGGGTGAAAAATAAAGACGATGGGACAATATATCCTTTCAAAATGTTGCTCGAGGAAGCCCTTGAGTGACAGAGGAACAAGATGATGGACAGTTTCGCACAAATCCTTTAACGACTACCGACAAGCAACGCATCCACCTCAAGTGGAAGAACCACCCCCTTCAAGGTACACACCAATTTTTATATTCCTATATTTTAATTTCAAATAAATGCAAATGTCATAGATAAATGGTTAAACCTTCTAGAAGGGTATTTTTTTGTCCACAACTTTTCCAATAGAGAAACAATTACATTTGCACTCCTCAAGTCCGTCCCCCATGTCAAAGATTGGTGGGAGACTTTCTGTGAGAAAAAGGAAATAGAGGGATTCACATTATTTGTAGTTTCACCCACTCGGGATTCCTTTAGGGATGCTATTAAGGAACAATACTACCCTGTTGGGAGTTATGACGAATTGTATACAAGATGGACCATATTGTGGCATGAAAGAGACCAAACAGTGCCAGATTTCACCAATGCCTTCCATACCCTACACACCAAAATGGGTATCAAATATTCTAAGAGATATTCGATGCTCAAGTACTACGACGGTCTACATAGATACATCCATACATAAATGGATTTTTTTGACATCTCATCCTTTGGCGTGACCTATCGATATGTCATTAAAATCGAGCATAATATTAAACATAAGACACAATATTTTGGGTCTGGGAACCCCTCACAGTAGAAGAAAAGCAAGGGAATCCATAACCCATAGAAGAAAGGGAAAAGAAAATATGAGAAATATCATGACAACCATTCCAAGCCACAAGCAAAGAAGGATAATGGGAAGACGAAGAAAGATATCGGGAAGTGGTGCAACTTCTATAAGAGCCCTTGGAATAACACTGTTGAATTTCTCTCAAAGAAGTCATTGGTGGCTGAATTAAAAGCCTCTGAATCAGATGTGGATTCCAACTTTGAGTTAGAACCAGAAAAGGGGAGACAAATCATTGATGCGGAACCTAGTGCCACTGTTTCTACCACCAAGATCCATCCTGGTGAACTTGATGAGCCATATGAAGGAGAGCGCCTCTTTCATTCACAGATGTGGGTGAAAGGCACTCCGTTGCACTTCATTGTTGACAACAATATCCAAAAGAACCTCATCTCAGTAGAGGTCATTAATCGACTAGCATTGACGAGAACACCGCACCCACATCCCTACACGATTGAATGGCTCCGTCAAGGAAGCGATCTTCACGTTGGCCAACAATGTCTCTTGTCGTACGACATCAAGCCATTCAAAGATGAGGTATTGTGTGATGTTTCTCCCCTTAAAGTTTGTGATGTTATTTTGGGACAACCTTATTTATGGAAATGTCATGCTATATGAGTCTAGGCCTTGCAATGTTATTATTACTTTGAACAAGAAATTGTATAGGATACCCAAGGTAGTACCACCTAGTGCTATTTTCTTTATCTTTACCAAGCAATGGAGGAAGGTCATTTCTAAAACCAGGAAGTTTTTCCTCTTTGTGATTTGCTCTCAGAATGAGAGAAAGGTTGCAGCCACATCCATGGCCTCTGTGGATGACCTCTCCATGCAACAAAATCAAGTGGATAAGGTCATGGAAGAATACAAATACATCTTCTCATTACCTACTGGAGTACCTCTGCACTGTTAGGTCCAACATCTAATTGATATAACCCCTGAAACACCACTACCAAATGGGCTAGTCTATCATCGCTCTCTGCTAGAAAATGAGCAGATCAAGTGTTAGATCCAAGAAATGCTCCACAAGGGGAAAATATGACCCACCTCTTCACCTTTTGGAAGCCTAATCATGTTAGTGCAGAAGAAATACAGGACATGGTGACTCTGCATTGATTATCGAGCCCTAAAAAGATCACAGTAAAGAACCGATACCCAATTCCCTGAATCGACGATATCCTTGATCAACTCAAGGGGGGGAAATAATTTAGTAATATTGATATGAAGTCTGGAAACCATCAGTTCCCAATAGAACATACAAATGTATGGAAAACTGCCTTCAAGTCAAAACAAGGTCCTTTTGAATAGTTGGTCATGCCCTTTGGATTGACGAATTCCCCAACAAATTTCATGAGGTTGATGGATGATATCCCGCGGCCTTTCACGAATTCATTTTTGGTGGTGTATCTGGATGGCATACTCATCTATAGCAAGACTTGGGTATAAAACTTGCAGAATATTCAGTAGGTTCCGCACACTCTGTGGTAGCACAAGCTATATGCCAACTTGGAAAAATTCTCCTTCGACATGGAAAGGGTCCAATACCTAGGCTACATTGTTGATGCACATAGTGTGCATGTTGACCCATACAAGATCCAAGTCATACATGACTAGCCAACCCCAACCATGTTCACTGAGCTTTGGAGCTTCTTAGGCCTTTCTATTGCAGGTTCGTGTTGGGATTCTCCCATATTGCATGGGCCCTCAGTAAAATAACCAGAGGTGGTGTAAAGGAAAATTTTGTGTGGGGTCTATCCCAACAGAAAGCATTCAATGATCTGATACAACACTTGTGTTCAACCCCAGTTTTCTCATTACCTTACCTCCAACAACCCTTTGAGATTGAGACAGATGCTTTAGACTATGTTGGGGCATGATCCTTGCTCAGCATGACCACCTCGTGGCCTAGCATAGTGAGACACTATCATATGTCATCTGTAAGTACCCTACTTATGAAAAATAAATGTACTCCATTGTGTAATATTTCCTCCAGTGGAGGTATTACATTCTTAGGAAGGAGACAGTCATTGAAACTGATCATAAGTCACTGTAGGTCATGTAGACACAAGTAAAATTGCAAAATGACCACCATCATAAGTGGTCCAGATATTTATTGCAGTTCCACCTCAACATCAAGTATAAAACAAGAAGTACCAATTGAGTCACTGATTTCCTTAGCCAATCTCTAGTCGCGAAACTCACCATAGTGATAGAGTCTTGTGGCCATGAGATCTCTAGATGGCCCCACCTCTATGAGATAGATCCCGAATTCACCAACACCTACCAGATGTTTGGCGCAAACACAACTATTAATAATTTCCATATTCAGGACATGCAATAGTGCCATCTAGGCCATCTTTGTATTCTATCAAGCGAGTGATCAAAGTTGATTTTGGAATCCCACTGTAGTCGGGTGGTAGGACACTTTGGCATGGAAAATAGAGTGGCAGTGTTGTAGCGACATTTCTACTGGCTGAAACTTCGACAGGATGTCAACAAGTATATTTGGTCTTGCATTGGCTGTGCTATTTCCAAACCAGCCATTAAGAAATAAGGCCTGTACACTCCTCTTCCTATTTCTAACAGGACTTGGGAATCCATCTCAATGGACTACATGTTGGGACTTCCTTCCACCAAGAGGGGAAATTAATTTTTTTTTGTGGTTGTTGATCACTTTTCTAAGATGGCGATTTTGGCCACCTGTAAGAAGAGCATCCCTGTGGAGGACACTGCCAAGCTTTTCTTTGAATGAGTGTGGGTAAAATTTTGTATCCCACAAACCATTATCTTATATCAGGACAAATAGTTCCTAAACACATTCTAGTCGAGCCTCTGGTCACTATTGGACAACAACCTCATCAAGTCCACTACCTTCCACTCCTAGATGGATGTCCAAACCGAGGTCATCAATCGAATGATTGTGCACATCCTATGCATGTACAATTATAAGAACCCTCACACCTGGGATGAGAGTCTTCCCTATGTTCAACACAACTACAACAGATCCATACATAGCTCAACTGGCCACAACCCCTTTCAGGTGGGGTTGGTATTTCAACCATTGGGTCCCATGGATGTTGCACTACCCCTTGTGGCCACCGAGGCAGACTCATTGCATTCTCCAACTGCAGCTGAAAAATCCACCCAGTTCATTGAGAAGATCCAACACTTCCACCAACAGGTTAAGGATCTTTTATAGAATTCCAATACCAGGTACAAGCAATGCCATGATCAACACCGAGTGCCACACTAGTTTTGGGTGGGAGAAAAAGTTTGGTTGCACTTGTAGAAAGAACACCTTATAGGGCCTCATTGGAATATTTGCCCACTCTGATATGGTCCTCACACCATTACCAAGGTTGTGGGTGACAATTATTTTGATCTCAACTGACCCCCCTTCCTTGTCTTGCACCCAGTGTTCAATGTGGACCTCCTTCGGCCTTATTTTCCACCATTATTGGACAGCTCAGAGATAGAAAAATAATTGACACCAATAGAGCTCAACCCTGACTACATGGAACATGCATCCACTAATGATATTGTGGACACACAGGTCAAGGGAACTCCCCAACACAGGATCCAACGTTTTCAGGTTGTCAAAGCAAGGAAGCTCCTGCACCAAGGCAAGTGGCTCACCCGAGGACAAATTCAAAAAACATTTCCTCATCTGATGGGGCCACTGAATGCAATGGTCTCCATTGCATCCTAAGGGGGGAGGATTGATCTAGGAGGATCTTGGTGGCCACCCACCTTGTCCGACTGTCTCAAAACAGGTTTTTGGCAACTTACTATTTTTAACAGTTTTGCGGTTCCCAAACATTTGGGGCCAGTTTGAGGGCCTAAATGACGTTTTTTAATGATCGGGCACCTAAATGATATCCATAGGCTATGATTTATCCCACTAAATTAATATCATCATCTATACCTTTCCAATGAGCTATCATGCACCCTAAACGAAGATCGTATGCAAACGTTACGACCTCGGGAAGTTATTGTACTAACTTACCCCAACAGATGGATTTTGGTGTTTCATCCCCTAGGGTTAGTTTTTTGGATGTCTAGGGTTTTGGAATTCATATTTATTGTAAAAAGGCCCTTAGAGCCTCATTGTACTCATATTATTGGAAATGAATGTAGCCACCACATCTCTTCTCAGAGATAAGCTGCCACCATTCTCGCAATTTTGTTTTTAGTATGCATTTTACATTTTTTAGCATATTTCTTATTTAATAGAAGTCAAGGTTTACTATATCTATGTTATTATTTACTGTGTCTCTATGTTAAAATTACAAATCTATGGTTTCATTCTTTCCTCTCATAAATCCATATCAGTGTTATTAGAGAGGTCTGCTCCTTGTCGTTTTTTTAATGCATGTCCTCGACGCGGTCAGGGTATATAGAGTTGGGTCTCAAGCTTGTTTCTCTTTAGGAAAACTACTCTCGCATGCCAAAGAAATCGTCCATGGTGGGCGAAAATAAAGATGACCGGACATGAGATCCTTTATAAATGTTTCTTGAGGAATCCCTTGAGAAACAAAGGAATGAAATGATGGAAAACTTCGCACAAATCCTTCGACGGTTGCTGACAAGCGATGGATCCACCTCAAGTGGAAGCGCCACCCCCTTCAAGATACAGATCAATTTTGATATTCCTATATTTGAAGGTCAAATAGATGCAGATGTCGTAGATAAATGGTTAAACCTTATAGAAGGGTATTTTTCTATCCACAACTTTTCCAATAGAGAAAATATTATATTTGCGCTCCTCAAGGTCATCCCCCATGTCAAAGATTGGTGGGAGACTTTCTGTGAGAAAAAGGAAATAGAGGGATTCACATTATTTGCAGTTGCACCCACTTGGGATTCCTTCATGGATTCTATTAAGGAAAAATACTACCCTGTTGGAAGTTATGACAACTTGTATACAAGATGGACCACACTACGACAGGAAAGAGACCAAACAATGCTAAAGTTCACCAATGCCTTCCATACCTTGCGCACCAATATGGGAATCAAATATTTTGAGTGACATCTGGTTCTCAAGTACCGCAATGGTCTGCATATATACATCCATAAATAAATGGAGTTTTTGGGCATCTCATCCTTGGGCATGGTCTATCGATATGTCGTCAAAATCAAGCAAAATATTAACAAAAGACACGATAGTTTGGGTCTAGGAATCCCTCAAAACAGAATAAGGGCAAGGAAAACCCTAACCTGTAGAACAAAGGATAGAGAAAATATGGGAAACCTCATGAAAAACATTCTATGCCACAAGAAAAGAAGGACAACGGGAGGATGAAGAAAGATACCAGGAAGTGGTGTGACTTCCATAAGAGCCACTGGCATAACACTACTAATTTCCACTCAAAGAAATCATTGGTGGCTGAAGTAAAATCCTCTAAATCATATGCAGGTTCTAACTATGAGTCAAAACTAGAAAAGGGGATACAAATCATTGATGTGGAACCCAGTTCCACCATTTCTATGACCAAGATCCAACTTGGTGAACCCAATGAGTTAGAGGA
The DNA here is from genome assembly GCA_009831015.1 of Picea engelmannii. Taxonomy (NCBI): domain Eukaryota; kingdom Viridiplantae; phylum Streptophyta; class Pinopsida; order Pinales; family Pinaceae; genus Picea; species Picea engelmannii. Next base: position 118,631 of record ML779625.1, on the reverse strand, counting down.
AGGCGATCGTCTCTTTCATTCACAGATGTGGGTGAAAGGCACTCTGTTGCACTTCATCATTGATAGTGGTATCCAGAAGAACCTAATCTCAGCAAAGGTCATCAATTGGATACCCTTGCTGAAAACATCGTACCCTCAACCCTACACAATTCTATGGCTCAGTCAAGGAAGCAATCTTCGTGTCAACCAACAATGTCTCCTATCGTACGACATCAATCCATTCAAAAATGAGGTATTGTGTGATGTTTCTCCCCTTGTATTTTGTGATGTTCTTTTGGGCCAACCTTATTTATGGAAACATCATGTTGTATATGAGTCTAGGCCTCATAGTGTTATTATTAATTTGAAGAGGAAATTGTACATGATACCCGAGGTAGTCCCACCTAGTGATATTTCCTTGATCTCTGCCAAGCAATGCAGGAAGGTCATTTCTCAGACCATGAAGTTTGTATTCTTCATGATTCGCTCTCAAAGTGAGAAAAATGTTGTAGACACATCCATGGCCTCTGTGACTGACCTCTCCATGCAGCAGAAGCAAGTGGATAAGGTCGTGGAAGAATACAAAGACATATTTTCATCACCTACTAGAGTACCTTTACATTGTTAGGTCAATCATCCCATCGATATGACCCCCGACACACCACTACCAAATGGGACAGTCGATCATCGCTCTAATCTAGAAAATGAGGGGATCAAGCATCAGATCCAATAAATGCTCCATAGGTGGCACATATGATCCAAATCATTACATTGTGGAAGCCCAATTGTGTTGGTTCAAAAGAAATATGGGACCTGGAAACTATGCATTGATTATCGGGCCCTAAAAAAAATCACAGTCAGGAACTAGTACCCGATTCCAAGAATCGACGATCTCCTTGATCAACTCAAGGGGGAAAAATACTTTAGTAAGATTGATCTGAATTCTGGATACCATCAGGTCCCAGTAGAACAAACATATGTATGGAAAACTTCCTTCAAGTCAAAAGAAGGTTTTTTTGAATGGATGGTCATGCCCTTTGGTCTGACGAATGGCCCAACAACTTTCATGAGGTTGATGGATGATATCTTGTGGCCTTTCACTAATTATTTTGTGGTGGTGTATCTGGATGACATACTCATCTACAACAAGACTTGGGAATAACACTTGCAACATATTCAACAGGTTCTGTAAACTCTATGACAACACAAGATATATTCCAACTTGGAAAAATGATCCTTCATCATGGGCAGGGTCTAGTACCAAGGATACATTGTTGATGCACATGGTGTACATATTGATCTAGCCAATATCGAAGTCATCCGTGACTAGCTAGCCCCAACCACGCTCATTGAGCTTCAAAGCTTCTTAGGCCTTGCTAATTTCTATTGTAGGTTCATGTTGGGATTCTCCCATATTGCATGGGACATCAGTCAAATAATTAGAGGTGGTGGCAAGGAAAAATTTGTGTGGGGCATGTTCCAATAGAAAGCATTCGATGATATGAAGCAAAACTTGTGTTCATCCCTAGTTCTCTCATTACCTAACCTGCAACAACCCTTTGATATCGATACAGATGCTTCAGAATATGTTGTGGGCGCAATCCTCACTCAACATGACCACCCCATGGCCCATCATAGTGAGACACTATCATATGCCATCTGCAAGAAACCTACTTACGACAAATAAATGTACTCCATTATGAAATATTTTCACCAGTGGAGGCATTACATTCTCAGTAAGGAGATAGTTATCCACATTGATCATAAGCCACTGTAGTTCATGAATACACAAGGAAAATTGCATAGTGACTACCATTAGCAGTGGTCCACATATTTGCAAAAGTTCCACCTCAACATCAAGTATAAAACATGAAGTACCAATCGAGTCGTTGATTTCATCATCCAACCTCCAATCACAACACTCACCACAGTTTTAGACTCTTGTGACCATGAGACCTATGGATGGACCCACCTCTATGAAACTGATCCTGACTTCGCCAACACCTACCGACTGTTGGGCACAAACACAACTATCAATAATTTCCATATTCAGAATGGGTTGTTGTTCCATCCGGGCCATCTCTGCGTTCCATCAAGTGAGCAAGGGAAGGTGATTTGGGAAGCCGAATACAGTCGTGTGTCAGGACACTTCATTGTGGAAAAGATAGTGGCGGTGCTGCAACGACATTTCTACTAGCCTAAATTTTGACAGGATGTCAACAAGTATATCCAGTCCTGCACTGGCTGCGCTATTGCCAAACCAATAATTAGGAAATAAGGCATGTACACTCCTCTACCTACTCCCGACAGGCCCTGGGAATCCATCTCAATGGACTACATGTCGGGCCTTCCTTCCACCAAGCGGGGAAATGATTGTGTTTTTGTAGTTGTTGATCGATTTTCCAAGATGGTGAGTTTTGCCACCTGCAAGAAGAACATCACAGTGGAGTAAACTGCCAAGATTTTCTTTGAACAAGTTTGGGTACACTTTGGGATCCCACAAACCATTATCTCATATTGGGAAAACCAGTTCCTCAACACATTCTGGTCGATCCTCTGGTCACTGTTGGACACCAAGCTCACTAATTCCACTGCCTTCCACCCCCAGATGAATGGCCAAACCAAGGTCGTCAACCAGATGATCGTGCACATCCTACGCATGTACAATTATAATAACCCTCACACTTGAGATGCGAGTCTTCCCATGTTCAACATAGCTACAACAGAGCCTTACATATCTCAACCAACCACAACCCCTTTCAGGTGGGGTTGGGATTTCAACCATTGGGTCCCATGGATGTTGCACTATCCCTTGCGGCCACCTAGGCATACTCATTGTATGTTCCAACTGTAGCTGACAAAGCCACCTGATTCATTAAGGGGATCCAACACATTCTTCAATAGGTTCAGGATATTTTATAGAAGTCTAATACCAAGTACAAGAAACACCATGATCATCACCAGGTGCCACACCAGTATCGAGTGGGAGACAAAGTTTGGCTGCACTTGCAAAAAGAATGCCTTACAGGGCCTCATTGGAAGCTTCATTCACTCCACTATGGGTCTTAAACCATTACTAAGGCTATGGGTGAAAATTATTTTGAGCTCAACCTACCCCCCTTCCTTGGCTTGCACCCAGTGTTCAATGTGGACCTCCTTTGGCCTTATTTTCCACCATTATTGGACACCTCGTAGATAACAGAATTGTTGACACCAACATAGCTCAACCCTAACTACATGGAACATGCATCCAATGATAAAATTTTGGACACACAGGTCAAGGGTACTCGCTAGCAGAGGATCCAACTTTATTGGGTTGTCAAAGTAGGGCAACTCCTGCACCAAGGCACGTGGCTCACCCAGGGGAAAATTAAACATAAATTTCCTCATCTAATGGGGGAAATGAACACAATGGATACCATTGATTCCTAAGGGGGGAGTATTGACCGAAGAGGATCTCGGTTTCCACCCACCTTGTCCGACAGGCTCAAAAATTATTTTTGGCAACTTACTATTTTTAGTAGTTTTGTGGTTCCCAAACTTCTGGGGCCATATTGAGAGCCTAAATGAAGTTTTTTCATTATTGGAAAAAAAAATATTTTAAGGTTCTTATTGAGGCCCATAAATGAATATCCTCATCGATACCTTTCCAACAAGATATCATTCACCCTAAACAAATATCCTATGCAAAAGTTACGACCCCGGGAAGTTAATGTACTAACTTACCCCGACAGGGCCCACATGCCTTTTGGGGCTTCATCTCCTAGGGTTAGGTTTTTGGATGTATAGGGTTTTGGAATTCATATTTATTGTAAAAATTCCTTCAGAGCCTCATTGTGCTCATCTTCTTGCAAATGAGCATAACTGTCACATCTCCTCTCATAGATAAGCTGCCACCATTCTAGCAAGCTTGTTTTCAGTCTACATTTTCCAGTTTTCAACATATTTCTTATTTAATAGAATTCAAGTTTTATTGTATCTATGTTATTATTTACCGTGTCTCTTTGTTAACATTATAAATATGTGGTTTCATTTTGTTCTTCTCATAAATCTAGATCAGTGGTATCAGAGCGATTTTCTCCTTGTCATTTTTTTAATGCATGTCCCCGATGTGGTCTGGGTATAGAGAGTTGGGTATCGAGCTTGTTTATCTTGAGGAAAAATGTTAATATTATGGTAGATGTGGGAGGTATTTACTTCCATGAATGAACCTGGTGAGAATAGAAGATTCCGGGAAGCAAGAGAAACCCCAATGAGTTAGCTAATAACCCTAGAAGCCTTGTCGTCTCAAGAAGATAATTTATATTAGGTTATTAGCCTCCAAGAGAAGAAGTCGGCCAGAAATAATAATAATATAATGAACAGACACTTATCTAGAAGGAGAAGTCAGCCCCAACAAAACTGGCAAAACCACTATAAATACAGGGCGTCAGTTCTCATTTGACATCATCTCAGAATTGTAGTTCCCAGTTTTGGTGCACATTACAGCTCCAGTTTGGTGCGCATGTGTGGAGGAGGACTGCAGGTGCAGCTGCAACAGCAACTAGTTTCAGTATTGGCTTGGACTATCTATTGGTGAGGGTTTGGACTATTTGATCATTCTTTTGTGATGCACTATCGTTAGGGAATGATGCACTACCCTTTGTTTGGCTATCTAGCCTAGGGTTTGCTTCCAGAGGAATTCTCAGTCAAGGTTAAGGTGCTTGGAGGGAGGCTTCAACCTATGGTTGGGTGACAAAGGTATCGTCAATGGAAAAATGAGCACACCATATTCTATATTCTAACAGGTTATGGTCCCACACCCCTTCAGTCAACCTAAAATGTTGGAAGGAAACATAACCGCTAGACATTGAGCTCGTTGAGGAACTGCCGCTAGAGTTACTAACAGGAGTAGTTTCCAAAAGCACTGCAGCTAGGGTTACTAGAAAAAACAGTTGTAGAAACCCTAAACCTCTTGTAGAGGCACCTTAATTGATGAGATTGACCTAATATTTGGATAGATCAGTGCGCCCTAGCCCAACACATCTCCTGGTACTCTCAGAAGGCCAAGACGTGAAGTTTGGATTTCTGGTCAAATCTAGGGTTTGACCAAGTCAAGCAAGCCATGATGAACTCTATGAAGTCTGAGAATAAGTTAGATGGAGCCTCTGACTTCAGAGAATGGAAGACAAGGATTGACCTCATCTTTGCTAAGAATAAAGTACTGGATATTGTGAAAGGAAAGATCGTGAAGCCAAAGTTTGAAGAAGGAGAAGAGAAGGAACCGCAGAACGTTGTAGCTATGGAGAAGTTCAAGGATGTTGACATCAATGCCATGAGTATCATAGTGGATTCCATAAAAGACCACTTGATACCCTACATCTCCCATCTTGACTCATCGAAGAAGATGTACGATGCCCTAACAAATCTCTTCTCAGACAAAAACATTGAACAAGTTATGAGTCTAAAGAATGAGCTCCGTGACATGAAGATGAATGATGACGAAAACAAAACATCATACTTTTTAAGGATCTCCCAGTTAAGATATCAACTACAAGCTATTGAATAGATCATATCAGAAAAGGAATTGGTAAACATAGTACTCAATGGTCTTCCCAAGACATGGGATTCATTTGCCACAAGCATGAACACAAGGAAGGAGTACCCGACATTTGAAGAACTTTGGACTTGCCATGCTCAAGAAGAATCAAGGATCAATTCAAAAGAGAAACCTCAAAATAAGTACGATGATCAAGCCTTCACAACAAGATTCAAGAAATTCAAAGACAAAAGAAAGTTCGATTCAAGAAGTAAGCCAAAACAAAGAAAAGATATTTCAGAAATACAGTGCTTCAACTGTCAAAAGTACGGTCACTATAGGAACTAGTGTCCCAAGCTAGAGAAAAGGAAAGAGAAGCATGAAGCATTAGTTGCCGAAGAAAAGGAACCTACAAAGAAGACTAAGCAGGATGGAAGAGACTTCTTCTACTAAAAGGTAAACAACACTATTCTTATTTTCTATACATATCTTGCTTGCATCGTCTTTGTACATATCTTGTATATCTATCTCTTGGAAAACAATGTGTTCCAAGAATAACTATACCTATGGAAGAACAACAAGATGAAAAGAGTTATCATTAGATATTACACATGAAAGAATGAAATATGTGAAAGCTATTACAAGATAATCCAAAATCAGAATCAATCTTGAAGAGACTTAGAAGTCAGACATCAAGAGAAATTGGAGAAATAATTATGATGACAACTAAGATGGAAGCGTGGACTCTATTAGATAGAAGAGCCAATTATATATTACAGAAAACAATAAGGATGCAAATGGAAGTATGGACTCTATCAGACGAAGGGAGCCAATTATATGCACTCTTACATAAAGCAAGGGTTAAGAGGGAGCTAATCCTATGATCCATTGAAGATGATGAAAGGTATATATATCCATGGTAACAGTCATGAAAGACAACACATGTTCAGTTCATCCGTAGAATAAGACTTCCTCGGAAGCCCTAAATAATTTCTGATTGTCCATCCAGATCCGTGATCCTATAATGAAGGGAAGAAGTGAAATTTCTAGGGCATGGAATCTATAAGAAACTCCATGGACCCGAAAACTAAAAGAAGAACATGAAGATTCCAAGAAAGAAGAGAAACCATAACAACCAGTCACTGTATCAAGAATCACAAGATTACCAGCTGATATGAACTCACTAAAAGCAATCAAGTAGAAGAACTAAAAGTCGTGATGAAAAACAGTGTATGGAAAACCTATGAATGAAAGAATGGCAAGATCCAGAACCAGAGGTTCTCCCAGATGGAGGGAGAAGACTATGATGATTGATTGTTCTAGTACACCAGATTTATCTCTATATAATTCATTATATCATCCGCAACATCCATGAGTTGGAATCCTACTTCAGATAAATGCAAAGAATGTTCTCCAGAGAAATTGAATAAAGTACGTATGAAGAGCAATCTCAAGACTTTGAGGCATACCAGAAATAGACTCTTGTATGCAGATAAGAAGAAGACAACTTGGTATAGAACCTCCAGTGCACAACAGAAGCGTGGTGAATATTTCCTATAATATCAAGATGACTACTCAGTGGATCAGATCTCATGATGACAAAAGAAGTACCACAAAGATATGTTCCAGTTCTCCAATTATGATATACTCTATTGTTCAGATCCACATGAAGCCTTCACAAGTGTTCTAGACTAAAGTACAAGCATTACATTATCCATGACGAAGTCCAGGAAGGAGAAGTAAAACTCGAGTATATTCCCATTGATGAGCAGACAACAAATATCCTAACAAAACCTCTATCTAGAATCAAGTTTATATATTTTTGAGAGAAGACGAGGATCAGAAGATTCTCCAAACTAAGAGAAGGTATAGAAAAATATTTTTGAAAAAACATTTATTTTTGTGATTTAAATAACTCTCCAGTTAGGAGGGAGCATTTATCTTTGTAATTGAAAAATAGTCCAGATTGGACAGATGCTTTCCGGTTCGGAAAGTGGATTGAGATTTCTGACGGACAGTGACTTCCCATTGTAGTTAACATGGGAGGTAGACTGATTGTTGGTGTATCATAGACAATGACTTCCCATTGTGGTTAACATGGGGAGTGGTCTAGGATAGTCATTCTTCTTGGTAGTCACTCTGAGTAGTGGTCAAGTAGAATGGTCCACCTCGCCGGACAATCATTCTTTCGAAGTTCACGGTTGTGAGCAGTTTCGAAGAATGGTCTGTTTTGGAGGTTGATGCAGGACAAACATTCCTTGGGGTTATACATTCTCTCCAGGTTACACTTTGTTTAGTGTCGGAGGAATGGCCTAGGGTGGGGAATGGTCCAGACAGTTATTCCTTAGGGCAGACTCATTCTCTCCAAGTTACACTTTGTTTAGTGTCGGAGGAATGGCCCAGGGTGGGGAATAGTCCAGGCTTAGAAATCAGGGACAGTCATTCCTTAGGGAAGACTCATTCTCTCCAGGTTACACTTTGTTTAGTGTCAGAGGAATGGCCCAGGATGAGGAATGGTCCAAACATTTCTTAGGGTTTATACATTCTGTCCAGGGTGCACTTTAATTAGTGTAGGAAGAATGGCCCAGGGTGAGAAATGGTACAGGCTCAGAAATCAGAAATAATCCTTCTTCCTTGTTTGTGAAGAATAGGGTAAATAGCCCATTGCTGATGAGGGAAAATATTCTTTCAGATCTCACAAACGTGAGTGAAATATTGGCCCAAAGGATTCAGTTTATCTTTAACAGTATTTTTCTATTCAGGATGGCATCAAATGATTGTTATGGAGACTACCTGTCTCCAGACAGTAGAGATATACTACTGTGGTGGATATGTTCCACTGTTCATGAGGCAGATATTCTTTCAGAGCTCACAAATGTGAGTGAACGATTGGCCTAGATAATTCAATCTATATCATAACATTGTTTCTATACAGATTGCTATCATATGTTTGTTTTAAAGATCATATGACAGTAGATGAAGACTACTGTGGTGGCATATATTCTTTTAGAACTCACAGATGTGAGTGAAGGATTGGCCCAGACAAATCAGTTTATATCATAACATTGTTTCCATGCAGGTTGCTATCAAATGTTTGTTATGACAACTGTATGACAGTAGATGAGGACTACTATGGTGAATATGTTTCACTGTTCGCAACCATACATTGTTGATCAAGTACTTGTGTGTTACTTCATGTGGTAGTGAACCATTGGATTGTAGTTATGTACTACTATGAATAGACACAGTTGTGCTCTATCCTTGTTCTAATTTCCTTGAAGACTATCATTAGTTTATTGGAGATAATGATCATGTTGATTAAGGTTGGTTGTCATTGATGTCAACCCTTGAACAAATACCCATAGCACAAAGGTTTGGGTAATGGACCCAATAGTGTTTGATGTAAATATGAATCATTATTATTTTTTCATGGTTGATAAGAAGTAAATATGGATGAACTCCAAAGTGGTCCCCTTATGGTGAAAGCCCTCACAGGAAGACGCTTTGTGGAGTAAGAGAACCCATGCTTAATTGTGGAATAATGAGATGAAGAAAAGTGAATTTGTCAGGGAAAATATCCTAGATGGATAGTTCTTGTCATGTCATTTCCAATGGTATGTGGAATGTCACATAATTCCTCACGATTAGAGAGTTATGGCCATGAGAAGGTTGAGACCCCAGGTTTGGGTAATGGACCCAAGTTTGTTTGATAAGTAACGGTATGAGTTATGATATATTTTCAGATAATACTATTCTATATGGATAGTACATGTCATGCCATTTTTAGTGGTATGTATAACATTACATAACTCCTCACGGTTTGAGAGTTATGTCCTTACGAAGTTGGAGGACCCTCATATGTCATCTAGAAGCCCCAAAAGGTCAAAGTAATCAAAGTGGTTTAAGAGATATTAAAAGGTAAATAATAAAGTGAAGTGATGAGTGTATTATAATTCAAAGTGAATACAAAATAAAT
>ML779625.1:90073-102777 GCA_009831015.1 Picea engelmannii | reverse complement strand
GAAGTGGACCCAACCCTAAAATAAGGAAAGTGGGGCCAAGTGACCTAGAAGATGTTTTTAAGGAAGCTACTTGGAGAGTATAAATAAGAGGCAAGGCTCTCTCATTTGAATCACACTTGAGAATATTGAATATATTTAGGTGTTTGAGGTTTACAAATGATATCTAAGCCGAAATTCGTAGGAAAGTGAAGAAAAGAAGGCCGAAATGCAAGGAAGGATAAATTCTTTTGATGGTGCTTGCTAAGGTATGCTATTTTCAAGTCATCTCACCATTTTCGCTATAACTTTTTTTCTATAATGATTCAGATCCTAAAATTGCTATTCAAGTGAGACAACATATCCAAGTATCTTTGGTTAAAAATTTATCTTGTGGGTCGTTGTATTTTGGGAGTTACACTATGGAAAATAGGGTTTGTGGCCAATCCTGAAACTAGTCAAAATCAGGAGTTTCGGGTAAAAATGTCATAACTTCTTCATAAAAGATCCAAATTTAGTGAGACAAAATGTATTGGTTAGGGTACCATTTGTAGTATGCTGTGTAACAGTTTCATATCATTTTATCAAACATTTTGTGCATGGCATGCTCTACAAGGTCGCTCTCTAGAATAAGCCAGAATTTAACAAGGTTTGTCATTTTTCCTATAACTCCTTTTCTGAGAGGTTCCAAGTAGTGCCACTTGGAGGAATTTCATAAAACACACTGGATAACATTGTGTATCCATTTTATATCTTTATACAGTACGGGTTTAAAGTTATGATTACTTCAAGTTATGGTTGTTGACTAATCCAAAACTAGGCATGTGAGACTAAAGAAAAGTTTGATGAAAATGTTAGTATCTTGTTTTTAAAGTTAAGGAAGGTTTGCAAGAATGTGATAATATACACCAGGTCTATTATAGAGCTACAAATCATATTTGGATAATAAAATTGATGAGGGATTTTGGTTGTGGCACATGTTGAGTACATGGTTGAGACAAGTAGTTGATGAGTTGACACATACATGAAGTGTATAAATGATGATGTTGGTAAATATTGATGATTCATAGTTTATGAGTAGTTGACACATGATTGGAACATACTTGGTACATGGTTTGATGCACTTGGTTATGGTACATGTTGATTATAGGTTGGTGCATGGTTGATGCACTTGTTTATGGTACAAGTTGATTACAGGTTGGTGCATGGTTGATGCAATTGTTTATGGTACAGGTTGATTACAGGTTGGTGCATGGTTTATGCACTTGTTTATGGTACATGTTGATTACAGGTTGAGGTATAGGTTGATGCATGGTTCAGACTAATTGGTACAGGTTTATAGCAGTATATCTCACATTGATAGTGTGACAGTGGTTCCATCCTTCTACTTCTACTTCAGGGTGGCAGGACGGGGCACTATAGCACTTGGATTATATGGTTAAAAGGGACTAAATTTCTCTATTACTGATTCATGCCCCCCTCTCAGTAATCCAACAGATCATTCAGATGAATGATGAATAGAGATTTTCCAAACGAAAAACAGTTCAGAGGTTTTACTCCTCTTGTATCACTTTATGGTGAGAGTGACTTATCCAACATCATGTCTAATTACTCAGATGAAGTATGGTTTCGAGAGATGATGCAGCTGGTGGTGATGGTGATGCTCATGATCTAGTCATGAAATAGTCTAGATGACTATATTGATGCTACCGGGTAAATGGGAAAGTTTTTTGCTCAAGTCCATTACCTGTAAATACCTCTCTAGCTAGGAGGGAGTGTTAATATTATAGTAGCTGTGGGAGGTATTTACCTCCACGAATGAACTTGACGAGAATACAAGACTCCGGGAAGCAAGAGAAACCCTAATGAGTTAGCTAATAACCCTAAAAGCCTTGTCGGCTCAAGAAGATAATTTATATTAGGTTATTAGCCTCCAAGAGAAGAAGTCAGCCATAAATAATAATAATACACCGAACAAACACTTGTCCAGAAGGAGAAGTCAACCCCAAAAAAACTGGCAGAACCACTATAAATACAGGGTGCCAGTTCTCATTTGACCGCATCTCAGAATTGCAGTTCCCAGTTTTGGTGCGTACTGCAGCTCCAGTTTGGTGCGCACGTGTGGAGGAGGACTACAGGTGCAGCTGCAACAACAACTAGTTTCAATGTTGACTTGGACTATCTATTGGCAAGGGTTTGGACTATCTGATTAGTCTTTTGTGATGCACTATCCTTAGGGAATGATGCACTTACCTTTGTTTGGCTATCTAGCCTAGGGTTTTCTTCCAGAAGAATTCTCAATCAAGGTTAAGGTGCTCAGAGGGAGGCTTCGGCCTATGGTTGGGTGAAAAAGGTATCGTCAATGGTAAAATGAGCACACCATCTTCTATATTATAACAAAAAATACTCTCACATGCCCAAGAAGCCATCCATGGCAGACAAAAATAAATATGACGGGACAAGAGATCCTTTCAAAATGTTTCTCGAGGAATCCCTTGAGCGATAGAGGAACAATATGATGGAAAAATTCGCACAAATCCTTCGACGACTTCCGACAAGCGACACATCCACCTCAAGCAGAAGCGCCACACCCTTCAAGGTACAAATCAATTTTTATATTCCTATATTTGAAGTTCAAATAGATGCGGATGCCATAGATAAATTGTTAAATTTTCTAGAAGGTTATTTTTCTCTCCATAACTTTTCTAATAGAGGAAAGATTACATTTGCGCCCCTCAAGGCCTTCCCCCATGTAAAAGATTGGTGGGAGACTTTCTATGAGAAAAATGAAATAAAGGGATTCACATTATTTGTAGTTGCACCCACTTGGGATTCCTTCAGGGATGTTATTAAAGAACAATATTACCCTATTGGAAGTTATGATGACTTATATACAAGATAGAACACACTCCAGGAGGAAAGAGAACAAATAGTGCCAGAGTTCACCAATGCCTTCCATACCCTGCACACCAACCTAGGTATCAAAGATTCTGAGCGAAATTTGGTGCTCAAGTACCACGATGGTCTGCATAGATACATCTAGACATAAATGGATATTTTGTACATCTCATCCTTGGGCGTAGCCTATTGATATGCCCTCAAAATCGAACAAAATCTTAAACAAAAGGCGCGATAGTTTGGTTCTGTGAACACCTCACAGTAGAAGCAGGGCAAGGGAAATGCTAACCTGTAGAACAAAGGACAAAGAAAATATGGGCAACCTCATGACAACCATTCCAAGATGTAAGCAATGAAGGATAATGGGAAGATTAAGAAAGATATCAGGAAGTGGTGCGACTTCCATAAGATCCCCTGGAATAACACTACTAATTGTCACTCAAAGAAGTCATTGGTGGTTGAAGTAAAAGCATATGAATCAAATGCAGGTTCTGAATCTGAGTCAGAACCAGAAAAAGGGAGATGGATCATTGACGCGGAACCCAATGCCACCATTACTACCACCAAGATCTAGCCTGGTGAATGTGATAAGTCAGAGGAAGTCAAGAATCGCTTTCATTCACAGATGTGGGTGAAAGGCACTCTGTTTCACTTCATCATTGATAGTGGTAGCCAAAATAACCTCATATCAATAGAGGTCATTAAGCATCTAGCCTTGCTGATGAAACCACACCCACATCCCTACACCATCGAATGGCTTCGTCAAGGAAGCGATCTTCGCATCATCCAATAATGTTGTCTGTTGTATGACATCAATCCATTCAAAGATGAGGTATTGTGTGATGTTTCTCCCCTTGAAGTTTGTGATGTTATTTTGGGCCAACATTATTTCTGGAAAAGTCATGTTGTATATGAGTCTAGTCCTCACATGTTATTATTACTTTGAACATGAAATTGTACAGGATATCGAAGGTAGTCCCACCTAGTGCTATTTCCTTGATCTCTGCCAAGCAATGCAAGAAGGTCATTTCTCATACCAGGAAGTTTGTATTCTTCGTGATTCTCTCTCAGAGTGAGCGAAAGGTTGTAGTCACATACATGGCCTCTACGACCGACCTCTCCAGGAAGCAGAAGCAAGTGGATAAGGTCATGGAATAATGCAAAGACATCTTCTCATCACCTACTAGAGTACCTTTGCACTGTCAGGTCAAGCATCCTATTGATCTGATCCCCAGTGCACTGCTACCAAATGGGATAGTATATCATCGCTCTCTGCTAGAAAATGAGGAGATCAAGCATCAGATCCAAGAAATTCTCCACAAGGGGCACATACAACTCATCTCATCACCTTGTGGAAGCCCAATCATTTTGGTGCAGAAGAAAGACAGGACCTGGGGACTCTTCCTTGATTACCGAGCCCTAAACAAAATCATAGTCCGGAATCAAAACCTGATTCCCTAAATCAATGATCTCCTTGATAATCACAAGGGGGACAAATACTTCAGTAAGATTTATCTGAATTCTTGCTACCATTAGGTCCCAATAGAAGATAAAGATGTATAGAAAACTGCCTTCAAGTCAAAATAAGGTATTTTTGAATGGTTGATCATGCCCTTTGGTTTGACAAATTCCCCAAAAACTTTCATGAGGTTGATGGATGATATCCTGTGACCTTTTTCTAATCATTTTGTGGTGGTGTATCTGGATGACATACTCATCTACAATAAGATTTAGGCAGAACACTTGCAACATATTCAACAGGTTATGCACACTCTGCGGCAATAGAAGCTATATGCCAACTTGGAAAAATGCTCCTTCAGAATGGATAGGGTCCAATAACTAGGATACATTGTTGACGCACATGGTGTGCATGTTTATCCAACCAAGATCCAATTCATCCATGACTGTCCAGCCCCAATCACACTCATTGAGCTTTAGACCTTCTTATGCCTTGCCAATTTCTATCACAGGTTCGTGTTGGGATTCTCCCATATTGCATGGGCCCTCGATCAAATAACTAGAGGTGGTGGGAAGGAAAACATTGTGTGGGGCCTGTTCCAACAGAAAAAATTTGATGATTTGAAGAAGGTCTTGTGTTGATTCCCATTTCTCTCATTATCTTACCTGCAACAACCCTTTGAGATTGAGATAGATGCTTCAAACTATGTTGTGGGAACGATCCTCACTTAGCACGACCACCCCATGGCCCATCATAGTGAGACACTATCAAATGCCATCCTTAAGAACCTATTAATGATTGTATCCGTTAGGAACAAAACGATAACCTCATGAGGATAAAAATCCCCCTGCGTATTTATAGAGGTGGTACTCCTCTGTTATGATTTTCGTGGGACTCTAGGTCCTTAGAATGTGGGAATTTTACAAAAGTTCGTCGTGGTGATCAAATAAAAAGTAAAGATGCAAAAACGGAAAATGTTTTTATTTTATTTTAAATAAAGTTCCTGAGAATGGACCAGGAACCACACACATATTCACACATTTAAAGTAAATAATCAAAATTTCCTCACATCCATCATAGTTGGGATAAAGATTTCTAATCACATAAAAATAAAATAAAATGATCTGCATACATAAGAGAAATTTGACAGAGTGATACATGGGAATATCAAATAAAGATAATGATAGATCAACCTCAAATACTTTATATTCATAAAACTGGGTTACAATGTATAGTCAAGATTGTTCCCAAAATAACTCTCTTGAAATTTCTGAAAAATATATAGTTTATTAGATATTCTCCGAAATTTAAATGTGTTTGTCATAAAGAATGGGATTGGGGCTCCTGCAGACCATACAAAATATATATATAAGAATGAATTTTGTAGAAGGAAGAAGGTGGGCGACAGAAGAGATCAAGACTATGATGGTATCTCTCTCTTGTCACTTGCTTGTTGATGTCCTTTTATTGCCTTCATCGATGGTTACAGGAACCGTCTCAACTATTTCTTGTCCTTCATTTGTCATCTTTTCGATAGCCTTATTGAACCACTCCTCGATGTAACCTTTCATAGGTGCCACATTGATTCGTGCCAGATTTTAATATTGAACAACTCACCCTCGAAGTCTCGGAGATAAATGGAAATTCCATGTAATACTTCTTCAATATCCAAATTTTTTATGGAGTAGTTGTTGGGACAGGGGCAGACCCAGGGTTCAACGCTACAACAATGCACCAACAAATCCCTAACTACTAGCCCTTTCAGAAACATCTGTGAAGAAGATGAAGTCTCACCCGAGGTAGATGTAGGGGTGGTTGCAAGACTCAGGTGTCTGCAACCTTAGCTGGGACACATATATGTGATTATAACACTTAATAAAGCACTTAGCACCATCATTTCCTCAACATGCAATCAATATCTACTTCACTGATAAAATAGAGCTTCACAACATTCACACTAATCTACAATATTTAGGCACTTAGCATATATAAATGGATCAGAATAAGCATATCAAGCACTAAGCATGACTATCTTGATCAGATCTAATATTCTTACATATCATAAGCACAAAGAAGAAGTAGATCTATCTAAACATATCAAAGCACTTAGCAAATAACATGTGAACACATCAATACAAAGCACAAAGCATATAACACAGTGTTTAAATGGTTCACCCCTACCCTGGGGCTACATCCACCAATTCTTCTTCTTTATTATCTCAGTCAATCAGTTACATCACGGAGCCTCAGAGCCCTTCTTTGCATAGGAAAAAATATCTGCACAGCTCGCTAGATCCTTCTTCCTTGAGTTACAACACAAAGCCTTCCATAGTCGATTACATCCACTTGCACTTAGCTTTGCAAGTCTCTTCCAATCATGCACAAAGCCCTTACAATTTGTACTAGCACTTAGCCTCTATCACTTAGAATAACATCACATAGATGCACTTCTCTACTCTCCGACTCTTTCTATATGGCCTAGACATATATATATATATATTACAAAATAGGCCTAAACATAGGTAAACCCATGGGCCGACATCCCATTCCCATTACATATTCCCATATGAGAAAAAGGGGCCGAGATCCCGTGATCTCCTCTTAGACTTGCGCTCCTCCTTCGACAGGCTGTCGAAGTCCTAAAATAGGTCAACATGACCAAGGATCTTCCAAAACTTGGTCAAGGGCCAACAGGCCCCCAACACTCACCTGTGACTCGTCCCGAGTCACTCTGGTTTGAGAAGCTCTTCCTCAAATGCCTCGATCTTGGCTCGAGCTACTTCGACTTGTTGCTTTATTTTGGCCTCTTGTTCGATGAACTCCTAGATCACTACGTTGTTCACTGGCCCTTCTAGGCATTTTTCTACTACAGTGACAACCTGTTCTAACTATGGTCCTTGACTCTCTACCTCTTTGAATAAATGGCATGTCTTATCTTGCATAGGTTGAAGTCGTTGAGTGACTTCCAACACTTTTCTCTGAAGCATATGGATCTGTTGATGAGCTGTGTGTTGCTCCTGAGACCTCTTCATTCTGTCTACAGCTGACAGGGCCTTTAGTTGCGCTTGTAGTGTATCTATGTGCTGCTTCTCTTCCTGGAACTGCAACTCCAGTGCTTGTAATTCTGGGTTCTCAGTGAGGTTTTCATATGTCTGGGCGTTGTGGTTACTCAGCTGCTTGAATTCCAATGAAAGATATTTTAATCTGTCAACTGCGCTACGTGCAGTTGCTTCTCGCTGGTCCCTTACGTCCTATGAGGTCTCAGGCACAGTGCGTAATTCTATATTTGTGATGCGTTGTTGTAGCTATTGGATCACTTCTTAGAGTTGCGCCACCTGATGTGGAACTCTCTCTTTGGCCTTTACTTCGATGACTGTCACAGAGAGAAGTGCTCTATTGACCATTTCCTTAACTTTGAGTTGCTCTGCGACCAACTGTTCCTTTTCTTTATGCAGCTAGGCTTTTTCTTCATCGAACTTAACCTGGAGAGAAAGCTTCTCTCGTTCTGTAGTATTGCATTTCTCTTCAAGGACTCCTTGTACTTGTGCTAAATCCTGGGTGGCTTTCACTATCTCCTCCTGTGCTCATTGAAGGCAAGCTTCAATGTATCAGTGATTTGGTGGAGTTGAGATGGCTCATCTCCCAGGTTTGGTGGTTCCGATGGTAGAGGCATACTGGAAACTACGTGGCTAGAATGTAGTGCTTGCTGCACTCCTTGGAGCTCGTCCTTAATATGATGGAATACATCCTCCTTCTTATCTTCTTTCTTCTCCATTATCTCCAACGAAGCACCGTTTAGGGCTGGTATGATGAAATCAAAGTCGTCCAAGGTGAGGATGGTTTACATTTTGGTCATGGTTTCTTTCATTTTCTTTCGAGAGGAAGGTTTGGGCAAGAAAACATTCCTTTTCTTTAAGGGATTCTCCTCGTCTCTTGGAGATGTAACCTCACCTTTATTCTGTTCCACTTTTGTGCCATCTATTTCTCTGCCATCTCCTCCTTGCTTTGCTAAGATGGAAGCGGTCTTCACGGATGTGTTGTCTAGATCATGGACCTCTTTGGTCTTCTTTATTTTTCTAGGACTGGGTGTATCTGACGCAATTTTTGGGCTGTCTAAATCAGATATCTCTGTAGGGTCTGCTGGAACGAGGAGGTCCACTGACCATTCCTTAGTAATATCTTCTAAGTCTTCCTCTGTTAGCTTGTAGTATGACTGCAACTATTGTTTATGATCATCAACGTGCACTGTGATATAGATAAAATGATGGTCCACACTGAATTTCATCAAGGGCCTGAACCTGTGGAGAGTGCTTAGGGTTATGTGAGGCATGGACTGTATAGCTACCTTCAACTAGTTGTAATAAGTGTTGAACACGACATTTGACTTCCATTTCTTGTTCATGTCACTGGAGTACCACCGTGTATTGAACTTTACGACCAGAGGTTCAAAGGGTTCGGTGTCTGGGAAGGTCGCACCTTCCGGCATCTCCCATGCAATGAAGGTGACTAGGATGAGAATCCAACTGAAGTGGAACTCATATCCTTGATCCTGTGCTTCCCTGCAGTCCAGTTCCAGCTAGTTCACGAGGTACTTCACCCAATTCATTTGTAGGCCCTCCGCACACTTCCCTGTGAGGTCAACTACAAATCCAGTCACTTGGGTGGGTTGGTTCTTGCGAAATAACTTTCTTGTGATCAATTGATAGGATAGGTGCACTGCACCTCTCTGGATAGAAGCGACCTTGTAGTCTCACGTCCCCTTCTCGACATCTCCGTAGGTGTCTTTAATATTTTGTGCAAGAGCATGATCCATGGATTTCTCAGGATAGAAATCCCGTGGGTCAAGGCCTTGCATACTAAGCCCTGTGATCTGATTGATCAACATCAGATACACTGTGATACGATAGTTAAACCACAAGTATCCTTCATGGTAGCAAGACAAAAATATCTTGATGCATGTGTTCACTTCTTGGTGCCTTCTGAATTGAGGGATCTTCATAACATTCAGTAAGGTGGACTGCATGAGGTCCATCATCCATTGCTGGGGAACTATCTTCGAATTCTTTCCCTTGGTTCTGGTTAGATACTTATATGGGGTGAACATGTTGTACACTTTCCTGTCGCCGAGATTGAAGTCACTAAACTTCAACGCTATGATCTTATCCTGGTCTGCGCACACTGCACGTATCCCTTTCGGGAGGTATGCAATGACCAAAGTGTACTCATAGTCTCTGGGCACACTGTCTTGATTTATTGCATCACTCAGAGGTGGTATATATGCGGGTAGAATGCTCAGAATTAGCTTAGTATTCGCTAAGTCATCCTTGTGCTTAGTTCGCCTCTCATCTGCGGGCCGTGATGGTCTGGCTTGAGTAGTGGATGGAGAGGCTGGCAGTCCTCTCATCAATGATGCTTGTAGACCAGTAGAAAATCCTCTCTCCGACATGACTCTTTCAATCATCAAGTCGAGGAGTACTTCTGTTACTGATTCTTCAACTGCAGTGAGCTCGTCGAACATACACGCTCGAGATTAATAATATTGGGTTCACAATTAACTTAGATACTGCACTAGAATAAACAACAAGAGGGAAATGATCAATGTATACAATTCGCTTGGGCTGCGGGCTCAAATTATCAATTAGCAAAAGTGTTCTCGATGCGTGGCGCGATGAGATAAATAGGAAACACGACAATGGTTCACTTGCAACAGGTATGAGCCTCCATTAACTCTTGTTCGGTCTATTATGGCACTGTCCAATGGTCAGGTATCAAGCCTTCAATGTCTTTTTTCCTGTTCGGAGTGTCTATCAAACAGTTACAATATCCCCAATGTCTATATTACTTTGTCATGGTGAAGTTCCATGTGTCGTTGTTTTGATATCTTGACGAAGCTCCAATTCTTCAATTTTTCTTTCTTTGTTGTCTCCTCTAGAACCTCTTGTAACGTTTCAGTCGTATCCCTCTTCTTTCTTAACTTTCTAGCCTTCTTTCCAGTGATCTTCGTCTCAATAGTTTTTTTCCCATTCTGATTCTCATCTTCTTTTACATAATCACTGTGCACTGTTGAGATTCTCCCCTAGGGTTCCTAGATAATACTTCTTCTTTATCTAGGATAGGTACTTCAATCTTCTCTGGATCCTCTAGTGTTCACTTAGCTTCGACATCTGGGTTGATATCATTAAATATCTGCAATCTGCTCTCCTATTCTTCAATCAAGTGCATGATCCTGCTAGTCATAAATATTTTAACTCTTGCTTCTTTTGCTCCAAAAATTCTGCTTCTTCTTTTCGTCTGGCTTGATGTCTATCAATACAAGGTTTTCCTATTAACATGGTAAACGAGGCATTGTCTTCAATAAATTTAATAATCTCAAAATATTCTTCTATCGAAGTTCCATTGACAGTCAGAAGTATCTAAGTGAGCGTTCCACATAGGTTTACTAGCATTCCTCTAAATAACCCTATTCCTCGTAATGAGGGAGTCATAGCAGACCTCCCTATAGCTTCCCAAGTTCTCTTTGTCATGATATTCACATGTGATTCTTCATCTAGAACACATTCAATGTTGAAGTCTCCTATTCTTACTTCGATGCATTCTTTCTCCTTGAATATATATGATAATCTGACATGTCGATGGTCATTCAAGGTTTCTCTCATCTGTAGCAATGCTTTCTCTGATTGTTTATGAAGTTTGACCATAGTTTCAGGATCTGCCTTAGGGTTTTCTTAATTCAGAGTCACTCTTTCAATCTTAGCAATCATTCTAGGGAAATCCAATACTTCATGGTCTAGAGCTTGATAATAGAGGCAACTAGGTCTTTTACCAGGGCATTCCTTAGCCATATGTCTCGGTCTTCTGCAAATGTAACACGATTTTAATCCTCTCTTTCTTTTAAATGATCCCCAACTTCTTCTATACTACACACTAGGATCATGGTATCTAACCTGTAAAAAATTCTTTCTAGGATCCTGCATCCATTTGTTAGTCCAAAAATTCTTTCTATGCATAGCTATAACATATCTTTCACTATTCTTATCAGATCTAGTCATATCAAATCTTCTTTCATCTATTAATACCCTAGTTTTCAAACTAGGACAGATTCTATTAAACATACCTAGATCCATACTGTAGAAAAAAAAAATCCACTTATCTTACTTCTACAGAGTACAAAGTATTCAGATCTAAAAAATTTCACTATCTTTACCTTTTTCAGAGAAAAAAGCTTGTAGACCTTACCTCTTTTAATAAAAAATTCTCACTTTTACCTTTCTTAGAGAACCAAGTGTTCAACTCTTGTTTCTTTTCTTTAGATCAGACCTCCTTTTCTTCAGATCAGGCTTCTTTCTTTCAGATTTGACCTCTTTTCTTCAGATCAGGTTTCTTTCTTTCATATCCGACCTATTTTCTTTAGATTGGGTTTCTTTCTTCAGCACAGAGCTTTACAAATAAAGTAGAACACTGCGCACTAGGGAACAAATCTACGCACAAAGATTTCAGGTCAATTCTCTGCACAAAGATTCTTCTTTCTTAATTCCCATCAATCACAGTTTCAGGTCCTGACAACAAAACCATTTGTTGGGATAGGGGTAGACCCAGGGTTCAATGATAAAAAAATGCACCAACAAAGCCCTAACTAACAACCCTTTCAGCAACACCTACTAAGCAGATGAAGTCTCACACGAGGTAGATGCCGGGGTGGTTGCAAGACTCAGGTGTATGCAACCTTAGATGGGACACAGATCTATGATTATAACACTTAATAAAGCACTTAGCACCATCATTTCCTCATCATGCAATCGATATCTACTTCCTTGATAAAATAGAGCTTCACAACATTCACACTAATCTACAGTATTTAGGCACTTAGCATATATAAATGGATCAGAATGAGCATATCAAGCACTAAGTATGACTATCTTGATCAGATATAATATTCTTACATATCATAAGAACAAAGCATAAGTAGATCTATCTAAACATATCAAAGCACTTAGAAAATAACATGTGAACACATCAATACAAAGAAAAAATCACATAACACAATGTTTACATGGTTCACCCCCACCCTGGTGCTACGTCCACCAATTCTTCTTCTTTATTATCTCAGTCAATCAGTTACATCACGGAGCCTCAGAACCCTTCTTCACATAGGATAGAAGATTTGAGCAACTCGCTAGATCCTTCTTCCTTGTGTTACATCACAAATCCTTCCACAGCGGATTACATCCACTTGCACTTAGTTCTGCAAGTCTCTTCCAATCATGCACAAAGCCCTTACAATTTGTACTAGAACTTAGCCTCTAGAAATTAGCATAACATCACATAGATGCACTTCTTTACTCTCTAACTCTTTCTATATGGCCTATAAATA
>ML779625.1:68876-90016 GCA_009831015.1 Picea engelmannii | reverse complement strand
ATATATATATATATATATATATATATATATATATATATTACAAAATAGGCCTAAACATGGGTAAACCCATGGGCCGACATCCCATTCCTGTTACATATTCCCATATCCCAAAAAGGGTCCAAAAAGGGGCTGATATCCCATGATCTTCGCTTCGACTTGCGCTCCTCCTTCAACAGGTTGTTGAAGTCCTAAAATAGGTAAACATGACCAAGGATCTTCCAAAACTTGGTCAAGGGCCAATAGTAGTCTACTAGCCAGTTATCTATGGCGTTCTCGTCATACACAATTATGCCATATAAATTTTCAACTGGAAATCCCTTAAAAATCTCAACCTTCTCATTGAACTATTGTTTTGTGAGGAACAATGAGTTGAGGATCAACTTGGGATCTTGGACTTCGTTAGTGCTTCTGTCTAGGTCCACCTCCGTGAGCCTTTTGAATATCTCTTCTCTCCTTGTTATGGCTCGGCTGCACGCCTAGACGATGTTGTTCAAGTTCTTTATTTTCTCTTTCTAGCAGACATTCAACTGCTTGATCCAACTTGGAGAGGGAAGGTCTTCCTCTCCTCTCTTCAGCTTCGACATGTTAGTGACTTTAATACCAAGTGACACCATTACATCAAGGTAGAATCCTTCTTCATTTTTTAGGTCATCCTACAGATATTCAAGGAAGGCGTGTTTCCTCAAACCAAGAGTAGAAATGTTCTTTGACATTTCCCAAGATTTTGTAATTAGTGCCATACTTTTCTTAATATTATTCTTCACATAGCTTCTGGTTGATGTGAGCAAGCTTTAGGATCCTTTTTTTGGCTTCGGGCATGGCGGGTCTAACAATTTCCAAAGGGATGGAAATAAATGGAAGATCCATCAAAGTCTCTTCTAGTTCCTTAATCCTTTCCTTTAGCCTTGCATTTTCAGCTTCGATACTGCCAATGAAATCATACAGACTGCCAATGGAATCATCCAATGCATCACCGGTGTCTCTATGGATTATGGATACCTGGGAAGGTCTCATATTCTTTAGGTTGATATCTGAACGATCTTTCCCCTTTTTATTCTTCGCATCATTCCTCTCAATAATTAATTTTTTAGATTCACTGTCAAAGACAACACTCTAAAATACAAGTGATTATTCTTTGTCAAAAATCTCATTTTCAACAATTTCCAAGGACTGATTTTGGTGTGTAGTGCCTCTTGGATGGTCAATGTTAGGGAACATCTTCTCAATGTCAACTTCTATATCCATATCCTCGAGGGAAAATATATTGATTTTACTTTTGACAAGATGCTCTTCCTCATCCTGTATGCTATTCTTCCTCTTCTTCCTCATAGGGAGTTTATGGGAGCTTTCGATTTTTCCTGGAGGGGGGTTCTTATCACCTCCTTTCCCTGAACTACTATTGGTTACCTTCTTATATGGGCGAACCACTGGAGCACTCCTATGAGGTGTTGAAATTTCGGGAGTAACAGTTGGGGACTGTGCACTCTTGTCGCTGGGACCTTTTTCTCTTTGTTTCTACAATTCATTGGTATTGAGTACCATTTGTATGTCACCAAAACTGTGGGTAGGATTACCCAGGTTATTATCTTCTTTTGCTCCTAGAATGGTATGAATAAAACAACTGCTAAAGCCCACTGTCAACATATGTTCCAGAAAGATTCCATTTGGGTCAAACCCTTTGATATTTTAAGCGTACTTGAGATTCAAGTTGTGGAAGTGATTAGCGAATTCATCAATTTTGTTCATATTTCTGAAGACAAAATCCCCAACTTTCCAAGGAAAAGGTATAATTTTTTTTTCTTTTTTCATGAAAAAAGTGCAACCAAAAGTTATATTTCCTTTCGAATTCTATGACAAACATTCTATCAGATATGTTGCATGGAAGAAAGGTAGGATTTTCCTTAGATTCGAAAATCCTGATGACAATGTAGTTTTCCATTTTCTCCAGAGTCCCCTTTCTATCTAGGAATTTATTGGCCTAAGAGGATATCCTTGGGGCATATTTTTTGAACAAAAATTATTTAAGGACCGAAAAAAAATTGTTAAAAACTTCATAAAAATGCAGTGAGGCCTTATGCCTCCATAAATCTTGGTACCAAAAGGTCACGGGGTCAAATTCACAATTCACACTCTTGCATATAGACAATTGAGGAAATCAACAACAATGCACTATTGTGAAAACCAAATAAGAAGACCTAAATAATTTCTTATCCCTTTTATATTGAGACAATTGGGAAGAGATTTGAATGGAAATCAACTTTCCCCAATAAAAAATTGCTTTCTCCTTGATGGTAAAATATAAGATGTAAAGAATCATACGGGAAATGCTAGAAGTATTTTCTTGGCCCATAACTCTGGTAAATAACCAGGAGATTTCACGAAAATGAGTTTTTGAATGAGCTGACCTGCAATATGGTGATATCTTTAGGGATGGATATAGGATTATCCAAGAATTTAGGTAAGAGATCCAGGCCATTGTCGTGTTTCTTCAAAACGTCTTTGCAATATTCACCTTTGAAGGTGAGCATTGGCTCTGGGAGTCTCAACATCTTACGAAATACTTGAGGCGAAAGGAAGAGGAGAGAATGGTCCTGGAGTGGAATTATTCGTTGGCTTGGTATCTATTTCCTCGGTGCACTAGGAAACCAATTCCTTGTAGTCAAAATCTTTTGGGACATAACTTGCACGTGCAATTCTGGAGGTCCAAATTACTTCCTTCTGAGCATAAGGGGATGAATAATAAGAGTATGCTCTAGAACACTGAATATTCTGATCTTCTCATCCAAAGATGTTAAAGGTATCTCCACATAAGTGTTTTCAAGATGTTGTTTCCATAAGTTGATGGGAGCATTCTTTTGATCCAGATAATCTTAGAAATGAGTGCTTGAGAGATATAATATAATCTTCCTCAAATTATGATTTAATGTGGTTTAATGAGGAAGTTCCTAGAGCCCTTCACCTATTAATGAAAATCTTTATAGGACCTACATAATGAGTTATTAGCATTTAAACCATAATAAATGTGTATTAGGAAAAGCGCGAAGATGGCGAGGATGGATGAGAATGAAATAGGATTCTATATTTTTATGGAACTCGCAAACCCGGGAACCCGTGAACCCGCGACTGCATAAGGTTGAAAATAGGCTAAGTGTTGTGATGCGGTTAGAAGGAATCATCATAGGAGGAATGAGACTTGGAATTTTGGGGAGTCTGGGGGTCGAAGTGTATATCATGGAACTTTTGGATGCAAAATGTGTATCACAGAACATGGGATGTGAGAGTTCGACCCTGCCAACCTGGGAACCCACAATTGCAAAATCAGTTAAGTATAGGATAGTGAGGTGGTTGATCTAAATCATGATGTTAGGGTGTGGATGGAGATGAGGATCCGCATGTCCATCAATATGAGAACCCGTCATTCTAAAAAAATGACTAAGTATATAACTAGAAAGGGATAATCGAAGGGAAAAAAGAAAAGGGGAAAACAGGTAAGTGTAGAAGAGGGAAAAGAAAGGGAGAAAATAAGTTGGGAAAATAAAAAGGGGAGGGAAATTTCGAAAGAGGGAATTAATATCAACAAAAGGCTCCAACTATTGGATTATAACCCCCTATGGGTTGTCAAGAATCCAAAATCTCTTGTGACCAGGTGCTTCCTCCCATTGGGCTATGGAGTCAGAGTAAGAATATACAAACTGAACAAAAATAAAATTATGTACAATGAGAATGAAAAAGTATTAGGAGAAGAAACCTTTCAAATGTTTCCAGTTAACAAGAAGCATTAATGTTTTTCCCTTCATGTCTTGGAGCATATAGGAGTTAAAACCCAATATCTTCTCGACGACATATGGTCTGATCTAGAGTACTTCAAACTCTGTATGCATGGACGACTTCTCCTTGGACTTGTTCCAAAGTAACACCAACTCTCCCTTATAGAAGTTCTTCACAGTTGTGCTCTGATCAAAATATATTTTGACGCTCTGTTGCCTCTGAGAAGCTCCATCTAGGGCTTTTCTTCATTCCTTTTACAACTTCATCAACTGGTTGATTATCCTCTGGATGGGTGAATTGTATTATGTATCATTGGTATTAACCATAGATATTAATGCGTTGAGATTGATACTAATCGACATTTTCACCTCTTTCCCATAAACCAATAGATATGGATACATCCCTGTGCTATCCTTAGGGGTCATTCTACTCTCCCATAGTGCATCTATCAGCTTCATATGCCAATTCCTTTGGTTGCTATCAACGGTTTTCTTTAGTATCTGCACAAGTGTTTTGTTTGTGGATTCAACAAGTCCATTAACTTGTGGATAATAATTCGATGATTGACCCATGATGATTCCATATTATCCGCAAAACTTCCTAAACTTTGACCCGAAGAAAAGATCGAACCTTTTTCTATGATAAATTTATCAGGGACACCAAATATCGACATAATGTTGTCTTTGAGGAATTTAATCAGTTCTTCAACATCAACCTTCTTTAGCGCCACCTCTTCCCGCCATTTCATGAAATAATCGGTAGTTGTTAGAATGTACATATTCCCCTTGCTAGAATTTGGATTAATCATCCCAACAAAATCAAGTCTCCATTGGGAAAATGGTTTTTCTACCACAATGGGATGCAAAGGCATCAAAAATTTCTTCATTTTTGCAGTAGGTGTAAATTTTCCACCACATATTCCCTCATGGAATTTATTATTAGTTCTTGGGCTTGATTTTCATCGATGCATCTTAGTTGTATACCATCAAAATTTCTTCTGAACAATATGTCAACAATAAACACATATTGATTTACCTTCATCTTCAATGTCCTTCGCTCCTTGGGATTCACGGTGACAGGAAATTTCCCTGACCTTAAGTAGAATATAATATCTTTGTACCATTCTAAATAAAATAATGGTTCTCCAACTAAGATTGAAATCATCCCATTGACCGAATCCCCATTCATGATGAGCTTACATAAACCTTTTCCTTTGATTTCCTTTAAAGGTTTAATCTTGATATCATATTCTTGTATCTTTTCCAACCAGTTATCCCATTATCCTTCTCTCAATTATTGATTTAGAATCATCTTCACTGGTGATGACGGAACATTAGCTATAACATGGGAGTTTAATATATACATATGAAAGTGTGTTATTTCTTTTACAAGAGCCAAGGCTTGCTTCTCCAGTTCTTAATACCTCAACTCGTAGTCGTGTAGGGTTTTTCTCATAAAAATTATTGAAAGTTATTCTCCATTGCTATTGTTCTGAGTGAGAATGGATGCAAAAACTATCTCCGTAGAAAATGAATAGTTAATGAAGTCTCTTTGGAAGTCTGGAATGATGAGGACATGAGCAGTGGTGATTTATCCTTTGATATTGTTGAATTCCTCTTGATTATCTGTTGTCCATTCGAAGCTCTGCTCCTTTTTCAACAACAAATTGATCGGTTTTACGATGATTGCGTAATCATGAATAAATATTCACACAAAATTGATTTTCCCGAAGAACGACTGGACTCCCTTATTGGATGTCAGGGGGTTGAGCTCGTTTATTGCTTTGACTATTTCCATATCTATGTAAATCCCTTCTTTGCATATGATGTGGCCCAACAATTTACCTTGAGTCACAACGAACACGCATTTCTTTGGATTCAGGGAAACACCATATAATATGCATCTTTCAAAAACCTTTCTCAAATGATGGATATGATCCTCCCTTCTCTTTGAATGCACCGTCAAGTCATCTTGGTAGTCTTCCATAAAATATCCTATCAATTCGTTGAACGCATGATCCATGGCCCTTTGGAATGTGGCTCCAGTATTCTTCAAACCAAAGGGCAGTCTAGCATATGCATACGTCTCCCATGGTGTGATAAATGTTGTCTTTTCCCTATCTTCCTTAGCCACCAAGACCTGGTTATATCTAGAGAAACCATCCAACATGGACATGCAAGCCGATACAATAACTTGCTATAGAAGAAAATCCATGTTAGGAAAAGGAAAATTATCTTTTATGCTTTCTTTGTTAAGTTCTCTAAAGTCAATGCACATCCGGATTTCCCTAGTATTTTTCCTTACAATCACTAGATTTGAAATTCAGTCTAAATGTATGATGGGATAAATTATCCCTACCTTCTTCAAATTCTCCAATTCGATTTTTACTAGAGGTTTCATCTTTGGATTCATGATCCTTATTTTTTGTTACACTGGTTTTTCTTCTTCCCTCAAAGGAATGATATGCTGGAATATATTTTTATCATAGGATTTCAAATCATTATAGATCCAAGAGAACACATCAATATATTCTTTGAATAAGGCAACATATTGGTTGTAATATCCCTAGGCCAAACCCAATTGTAAATTTAAATGAAAATGTACTTAAGCTGGTGAGTTGTTTGATATCATTTTTGTATGCACCTTTCATGTCATAGTTCGTGCATGTACTGTGTAGTAAAATGATGAAGTGTGCACATTCTAGGATACCGTGCACAACATCTTAAGTGTGTGTGATATTGAGGCTAGCGAGCCTTTGTGTATATGCTATGTTTTATAGGTTGGTGAGCCTGTTTTGTGATAATTAGGGTGGAGAGCCTAGATGTTAAAGGACAATGCACCTGTTTTTGTATATGTCTCATAATTAATATAAAATACATCATTGTGCGCATACCGACCATGATAAAAGAGTACGGGGGACTAAACTCCACTAGTTAGGGAAAGGGGGGGATAAAAGTTAAGGAAAAGGGGTTAAGCTAGGGAGCTTAAGCCAAAAAGGAATGTTATATTAATATTTCTTAAAGTATAAAGTATGGATAATTATTTTATCCTAAGTTCTAAGGATGGGGACAAGTGGGCCAAAGTAGCTCTTAACATGACAAGTGTCAAGTTGGGGACATACATACATATTGTTTGGACTTAGTTAATTTTGGGGGTCATTCATCCATTCCTTCCATCATTCGGTGATTCAACCATTATTACATCATCATTCACACACCTATTGATCTATCCTGTGTACCTTCCTATCATGGTACCTGAACTTGTATCCATAACCATACCTGTTCTGTAGTTGGTTAGCTTGGTTGCTGGACTGAAGAAGCTAGTTTTCAGACCCATGGGATATTGAAGAGGTGAGTTTTTAGGCCCGTGATCAATTTCTCTATGGGTGAGATAATTGTTGGGAATTGATTTCCTGAAGGTACTAAACTATAGCTATAGGGCTCTGAGACTTCCTGTTCGACTTGTTGTTGAAGCCTGGAAAGGAAGTGGAGCAGCCGAAGGAAATTTGAGAAGAGAAGGGGCACACTTCCTTGGGTGGGATAGACATGTGGGGAATGAGAGATTGTAGGTTGTTAGTTTGAGCTGGAACTTGGGACATAGTATTTCCTATTGTTTATGAGCCATTAGCTTGGTTAGGAATCCCTTTACCCGGGTGGATTTTAGTCCCATCTTGGGGGTGACCCACTACTGAGAGTGATGAGAAGTGTGGTGTAATGTTGGGAGGTTTGTGGAAGGTTTGCACGCAGTTGGTGATATTCTTACGAAGATAAGTGTCAATTGTGTGATAAATTTACATGTTGCATTATTATTTACATGTTTATTTTTATGGGTTTATCCTATGTGTGGTTATAATTGTTTGTATGTTTATGGGTATTTCTTGTATATGTTGCATGCCTATGTTTACTGTTATTTCAGTATGAATTCATGATTTTACCTAATGTATTGTTTGTTTACATTTTATATATAAAATTCTACAAGGGTTTTGTGTGTATTTGTTTTAATTGCACGCAGTTAGAAAATTTTATGTGGCATAGCTCAGTTGGATGATGGGTATGTTACAGTATGTTCCATAGAGAGATTGAAAGTGTTCTCTCGTGTATCATGCCTCAGCATTGGTGGTCGGGGATGTTACATTGGTCAACCTATTCAATGGTGCAATCAACTCCCATGTTGACATATTTCGGGGACTTGTCCGTTCCAATATTGACTTTTCTCGTTTCTTGTACTTTTCAAACTAAAAATTCTCCAAGGAGATTATTGGAATGATCTTCTTTTGTAAACAAATATTCAGCTTGTATACAATATTTTGGGACGTCAGACGAGATATTTTCTTCTTCATCATCATCATTTAACAAAAACATTTCCAGTTGTTCATCATTCTCAAATACTTGCAAGTACTCAATGTTATCAGACACAGATGGTTGAAAATCTCTTTCTACCTGGAAAGACATTTTTCTTTGGATGTCGTCTGGATTCTATAATGAGGTGACCAAGGCCAGTGAATCAGCCTTGTGATTCTTGTCCCTTGGAATGAAAGCAATGTTAAAGGAACTGAAAGATTGCATCAGTTCATTAACTCTTTTGAAATACAACTTAAGTCTTTCCTTTTTTATTTTATACCTCTGGGTAACCTAATTGATGACCAACTTTGAATCTCTAGTCACAACGAGATGTTCTATTTTCATTTCCTTTGCAAGGATCATCCCCTAGATCAAAGATTCACATTCTTCCTCGTTATTTGTGCATGAAAATTCCATTCTTACAACATGGGGATGCATCGTCTTATTTGGACTCAAAAGAACAATTCCAACTCCATTCCTAGATTTAGAACATGCTCTATCGAATGACATCCTCCAGTATCCTTCAAACAAACAATATTGGTTCCGCACACCTTGAAATTTCTCTAGGTCTTTGTTATGCTCAATGTATAAGATAACATATTTTCCAATCCTGACATCTATGTAATCCTCCATCAATTCATTGTCCTTATTATTGAAAGAGAAGGTTTTTCTAGGTTCATAGGGTACTTTAATCATCACTCCCTCTTTGCCTGGTAGCTTCATACAACTTCTATCATTCATTATCTATCCACTGATCATGGATGTCCAATCTCTTTCCAATACAACTCCATATGCTAGGGGAATGTTTACCACAATAATATTGAAAACTGTAATGATATGGGGAGCTATTGTAATCCAAGCATAAAAGTCCTTGATTTCTCCATAAGCTGGCACTTTTCTAGAATCAATTGCATATATGCTCTCACCGATTTCATAATACTTAGTGAAACTCATGCCCAATGCCTCCATGACTGCAAGCAACATTATATTATTTGTCACACCAGTGTCAACTAAAAAATTATGTAATGCAACATCATGATTTTCAATTGAAATGTAGAAGGGCAGAATTTTACCTCTCAGCATGGTAGTTGTTGGGCTCTAGCTTTGTTTTGGACTGGTAACGACAACTTCAACTCTTTTAGATG
Organism: Picea engelmannii; assembly: GCA_009831015.1. Taxonomy (NCBI): domain Eukaryota; kingdom Viridiplantae; phylum Streptophyta; class Pinopsida; order Pinales; family Pinaceae; genus Picea; species Picea engelmannii. The sequence goes on along the minus strand of ML779625.1, from coordinate 80,763 downwards.
GATCATCCAATAACTTCAAAATATTATGTCTTTGCTGGGGAATCTTCACCACTTCCGTAAAGGGAAAATTTATCCTCAATTTACTTAGTTCCTCCATGACATTATACATCATTTGAGTTGAGGTTGATGCGAGGTGTTGCCTTTTGGTTTCATTTCCATCCGTCACTTTCTCATTTGACACTTTTTCATTTGTTTTTTCTTTTTCCTTTTCTTTTTTTTTTCCTTGTCAGAGTCGCCTTTTTTCTTTGGTGTATTTACAAACCCTCTTTCCTGGGTGACGTTTTCTTGTGAGTTAGGATCGTCATCACCCTCTCCAAATATATACATGGGCATCTCGCATTCGTCCATATGCATAGTTTAAGAGATTTCATCAGGTAAGTAATAAATTTCTTGCTCAATTAATTACTCGTCATACACATCATCCAGAACAACTGTGTTTGGAGTAGGATGTCTAGGAACCCTTGGTATTTGTGGGTTATTGGTATTCTCAAACCTCACTATGTTTTTTGGGGGAGGGTTCCTCCTTTTCTCGAGGATTGGAATTCTTGGGTTTGGAAAGTAATTATCTCTTCTTCTCAATATGGTTATCTCGTTCTACATTTGTTTGATGGTTCTATTCATTTGTGCAATTTCAATTCTCTGCTTAGTTTCCTACACCACCACATGGCCAACCTTTATGTTAGGTATGGTCCCCTTGAAAAATCCTCCTCCCGCCATTTGATTTTGGGTCGCTCGATGTTTGAATTATTCGTTCTTTCTTGAACTGGAAGCTCCTTGATTATCAATGTTTAATCCCCCCATCTTCCTTTGTACTCTTCCTAGTATAATGTTGGGATCGACACCCGTTTCAATCATAATTTCTTCCATCTTAGTGGCTTTCATTGTTGCCTCCTCCAAAGTATCCATTTCGGATGTTCTGATGGCATATTTTACATTCGGGGGCATTGCATTCTTATAACAACTGAGAATGACCGGGTCATTTGGTATTTTATCTTCGAGAATTCTACTCAAGGTCTTATTGAACCTGAGATTAAAATCTCTTATCCTTTCAGTGAGGAGGGTATAGTAAGAAATTGGAGGGGAAACCATAGTTAGGAACATAGCTTCGAGGTCATTAAATGAGAGAATGGATCCACTAGGAAAGGTTGTATACCATCCATAAGATATTTTTGATAAGGCTTGCAGAAACAACCTTACCATGACTTCGTCATATTCAACTAGGTGAAAGTCACGAACGTCAAGAAATAAGTGTAGATGCATATTTGCGTTAATTTCTCTGTCTCCAAAAAATTCTTTTAAGGTGTCATTACGGAGAACATGGAGCTCATGTTTCTCACATACAAGATTAAAAGGGGAATCTCTTACCCTCCTTCTATTTCCAGACCCTGGGATTCCTTGATTTCTTGAAGCATCTCTTCCACCTCCTTGTCTCTCCTCATGATGTTCATCTCGAGGATGTTCATCTCTCACTGTCATGTCTGAGGAGACTTTAGGGATATAATTTTCACTGCTAAGAATAGAGAGTTTATTACTTTTACTTCTGGTAATGGGTCCCTTATATTCATCCAACTTCAATCTCGACCTTTCTCTCATTCTACTCTAGCTAGCCTTTGATTTCATTGATCTTTTCATTCTTCTCTCCTCTATCTTCGAAGGATTTCTCTTTCTTCTTCTTAGACTAAAGTCTGCGAGGACCATTCTAAATCTTCTCAAGTCTAGGATTTTTTTATTACCAAATTGTACAAATGGTGTAAAATTCTTCATTGATTATTCAATCCAATTTCCAAATGGGGGTGATTACCCTGGGGTAAAGTCATATATTATTTCACAAACACTGCGCCAGGTTCTGAATTTTTAGTTCATGTCCCCAGTATGGTCGCAAAAAATGTTGACGCTTGAATCCGTCAGGACAAAAATGACAACCTCACGAGGATACAAATCCCCTTGCATTTTTATAGAGGTGTTACTCCTCGTTTATGATTTTCGTCGAACTCTAGGTCCTTAGAATGTGGGACTTTTACAGAAGTTCATCGTGGTAATAATAAAAAAAGTAAATATGCAAAAAAAGAATTTTTTTATTATTTTCTTTTAAATAAAGTTCTTGAGAATGGACAAGGAACCACACACACACATTCACACATTCACACATTTAAAGTAAATAAGAAAAATTTCCTCACATCCATCATAGTTGGGATAAAGATTTCTAATCACATAAAAATAAAAGAAAATGATCTGCATGCACAAGAGAACTTCGACAGAGTGATACATGGGAAGATCAAATAAAGATAATGATAGATCAACCTCAAATAATTTATATTTAGAAAACCAAGTTACAAAGTACAACCGAGATTGTTCCCAAAATAACTCTCTTGAAATTTCTAAAAAATATATAGTTTATTACATATTCTCCGAAATTTAAATGAATTTGTCATAAAGACTGGGATTGGGGCTCCCATAGACCATACATAAAATATATATAAGAATGAAGTTTGTAGAATGAAGAAGGTGGGTGGCGAAAGGCAACTAGACTTTGATGGTATCTCTCTCTTATTACTTGCTTGCTGATGTCCTTTTATTTTCTTCATCGACGATTACATGAACCATCTCAACTGCTTCTTTTCCTTCATTTGTCAGCTTGTCTATAGCCTTCTCGAACCACTCCTCGATGTAACATTTAATAGGTTCCACGTTGATTTCGTGTTAGATTTTAATAATGAACATCTCACCCTCGAAGTCTCGAAGATCAATGGAAATGTCATGTAGTAATTCTTCAATATCCTGATTTTTTACGGAGTAGTCTATTACACATTTATCTATGGCATTCTCGTCATACATAGTTATGCCATAGAATTTTTCAATTGACAATCCCTTAAAAATATCAACCTACTCATCGAACTATTTTTTTTGAGGAACAATGAGTTGAGTACCATCTTGGGATCTTAGACTTCGTTAGTTCTTCTAGCTAGGTCCACCTCTGTGAGCCTTTTGAATATCTCTTCTCTTCTTGTTATGGCTTCACTGCATGCTTGGATGATTTTGTTAAAGTTATTTATTTTCTCTTTCTAGTAGGCATTCAGATGCTTGATTCGACTTGGAGAGGGAAGGTCTTCCTCTCTTCTCTTTAGCTCCATCATGTTAGTGACTTTAATACCAAATGGCACTAGGGTATGAACGTAGAAACCTTCTTCTTCTTTTAGGTTAACCTGTAGATATTCAAGGAATGCATGCACCCTCGAACCAAAAGAAACAATGTTCTTTGAAATTTCCCAATATTTTGTAATTAGTGCCATTCTTTTCTTAATATTATTCTCCACATAGATTCTGGTTGATGTGAGCAAGATTGAGGATCCTTTTATTTTGGCTATGAGCGTGGCAAGTCCGACAATTTTGAGAGGGATGGAAAGAATGGAAGAGACATAAAAGTCTCTTCTATTTCTTTAATCCTTTCCTTTAGCCTTGCATTTTTAGCTTCGAGACTGCCAATGGAATCATCCAATGCATCACCAGTGGATCTATTGATTTTGGATACCTAGGAAGGCCACATATTCTTTAGGTTAATATCTTAACGAGATTTCCCCTTTTTATTCTTTGCATCATTCCTCTCAATAATTAATTTTTTAGATTCATTTTCAAAGACAACACTTTGAAATACAAATGATTCTTCTTCATCAAAAATCTCATTTTCAACAATTTCCAAAAATTTATTTTGGTGAGTCGTTCCTCCTAGTGGGTCAATGTTAGGGAACATCTTCTCATTGTCAAATTCTAGCTCCATATCCTCGAGGTATAAGATATTGATGTCACTTATGACACGATGATCTTCCTCCTCCTGTACTATATTCTTCCTCTTCTTCCTCATAGGGAGTTTATGGGAGCTTTCAATTTTTCCTGGAGGGGGGTTCTTGTCCCCTCCTCCACATGAACTACTGATGGTTACCTTCGTATATGGGTGGATCGCTAGATAAATTCTCTGAGGTGTTGAATTTTTGGGAGTAACAGTTAGGGACTGTGCACTCTTGTTGCTAGGACCTTTTCCTCTCTGTTTATACAATTCATTGGTACTGAGTACCATTTCTACGTAAAAAGGATTGATAGGTATAAAACCACCTTTACTACACGTTGGGGAACATTTCCTTATAAGAACATGCTTTTTTTCTTATCTAATGCAGGTGCCACTTTTCAAAGAGCTATGCAGATAGATTTAGACGATCTCATCGGTAAAATTATCCAAGTTTATCTTGATGATTTGACTGTCTATTATAAGAATCAATTAGATCATTTTGGTCATCTTAGAAAAGTTCTCATGCGATGCAGAAAATTTGGCATTTCTTTAAATCCTTCCAAATATATTTTCAACATCACAAAGGGAAACCTCCTTGGTCATATCATTTCTGATTCAGGAATAAGCATTGATCCCGAAAGGATTGCTGCGATTCTAAACCTTCATGCCCCCACCTCCAAAAAACAAGTTCAAGCTTTCATGGGCATTATTAATTTTGTTTGTAGGTTTGTTCCTGATTTTGTTGTCATGGTTAAACCAATTCATAATCTTCTGAAGCAAGATCATTCTTTTTCTTGGATTGGTGATGTCAAAAATTATTTCCTTAGTATTAAGAAAGAAATTAGTTTCGCACCAGTTCTAGCGAAACTAGATTTTGAGAAATATTTTATCATATATACCAATGCCACTGAGGAACCAATTTTTTCTACCCTCTTACAAATTGATGACCAAAAAAATGAAAAAACTTTATCTTACATGAGCCAGAGTTTATTATATGTTGAAATCAAATACTCTTATATTGAGAAACGTATTTTTTCTCTTGTCAAGGCTATACAAAAATTTCACCATTTTATTTTAGGCAAACATTCACAGGTAAAATTCCCTTTGCCTATTGTCAAGTTTACGCTTTTACAAACTTATCTTTCAGGAAAACTTGCACATTGTCTTGCCAAAATTCAGGAGCATGATTTGACGATCATGACTTCAAATACAATCAAGGTACGAGACCTAGCTCTTCACTTAGCTCAACATCTTGAACCAAGTGAATAACTTGACGATCAAGATAATCCTCTTTTAGCTTTGTCTTATATTGAGAATCAAAATATTGTTATATCGGAACATCCTTGGTATAAAAATATGGCGTATTATTTGTAGTATCAAAATTTTTCAGATGAGGTGGATCCTCACCAGAGAAGGAGACTCCACCTGTAAGCTTCCAGGTACATCATTTTAGGAGACTTTTTATTTAGGAGGTATGTTGATGATTTGTTACTTAGATGTGTAAATGATGAAGAAGCACATAAATCGTTACATGAAATTCATGGATAATTAGTTTCTTTCATTCACATTGGTGGCCATCTTTCTGCTAAGGCTACTGTTTTTAAAATAATAATAAATGGTTATTATTGGCCTATGATATTTTGCGATTCTTATAAATTCGAAAGATCTTGTAATAAGTGTTAAAAATTCGTTGGGAAAGAACACCTTTCTGCCATTCCCTTACAACATGTCCTCCCAGATTTCCCTTTTTATAAATGGTGTAAATGTGTTGAACATGCACATAATAGATATAGCTAGAAAATACCACAGACATTTGTAGAGAGAAATTGAGAAAGAAGAAGCAAGAGAGAAAGAATGGAAGAATTCTCATTAACCATAATTAATAATGAATCATTTACACATGATATACTTTGTATAACTCAACCAATGAGCCATAGTGGTGGTCTAGAGTGATATGGACATACACCAATAGTTATGGGAGTGAACTACGACCTAGTCTAGTCTCTCAGGCAGTTACATGAGTGAACTGCCACCTGGATTAGTTAACTAGTCTACCAATCTTTAGTTAACAAATTGAAACAGAGTGAAGTGAGGAGGATATTAGGGAATCATGGATAATGCGCTAGTCTAGTGATGATACCAAGGCTGATGCACATTAGTCGGTGATGATCCCAATGTTGCATGGTGACAAAACCAATGCAACATCTAGACTCCACTCAACTAGTCAAACTGAAGTGAAAATTGAAGAGAATATTCTCTTAGAGGAATATTCTCCCTGAACTTTAGGAGAATGGATAAAGAATAATAAACATAGGAAAAACCTCAGGAAAAATATTTCTTAGGCGCATGTGAAGTCACTCCAACACCCCCCCTAAACATCACTATGGTGAAAATAAAGAATGGGTCCCGACAACGAGGCCATGTTAGGTACCCAAATACAAAAGATACACTAAAATAAAGTGAGGAAAGAGGGAACACCTCATGGGAACCCCCCCCCTCAAGGTACAATGTATGTAAAAAAAGAAGAACTACAGTTTCTAGGAAATTGTGTCCTTCACTCCAAGATGACTTCGCAGATAATGGAACTTCTACTCAGTGAAGTTCTTGGTGAAAATGTTTGTCTTCTGTTCTACTGAAGGAAAGAACTGTAGGTCAATGATCCCCTCATGTACTAATTCCCGTATGTAGTGCATGTCGATCTCGATGTGCTTCATTCGCTGCCTCTAAACTGGATCTCTACAAAACTTCAGAGTGCTCTGGTTGTCACACCAGATGATGATTGGCTGATGAAAATGAATGCTCAACTCAGTGAGAAACTTTTGTAGCCACATAGCCTGAATGGTTGTGTTAACTACCCCTTTTTACTCTACCTCGGATAAAGAAAGAGAAATAGAAACTTGCTTCTTGCTCGACCAATAGATAGGCATGGAACCAAGACTGAGTAAGGAACCAGATGTGAACTTTCGATTAGTGCTATCGCCATCCTAGTTAGAATCAATGAACCCGATGAGATATAATGTAGAAATTGTTGCATAATGAATCCCAAAGGTAATGGTTCCATGTACGTATCAAAGGATACACTTTGCATCCTTTCCATGTAGCTCATGCAGCTCCTACATGAATCTGGAAACTACACCAATTGCATAGGAGAGGTATGGTCTGGAGTGTGTGAGATACAACAAGCTCCCCACTAATTGTATGTACAGTTTCCTATCAACCAGTGGAGTTTCCCTGCCATCCTCAAGTTTGAATCGGGATAGGAAAGGAGTCGGAGAAAACTTACAGTTTGTCATGTGAAACATCTCAAGGAGATCTCGAGCATACTTGGCCTGAGACAGTTTGATGCATGATGCATCCTAACTGATCTCGAGTCCAAAGAACAAGTGTAGCAGACCCATGTCTGTCATCAAAAACCTTTCATGTAGAATCCTCTTGATTGTAGAAATCGTTGAATTCGAGCAACCAATGATCAAAAAATCATCAATGTACAGAAATAAGAGTAGAACTGAATTAGTCATCCTGAGCATGTAGACATTCGATTCTGATATACAATGTACAAAGTTCTATGAAAATAGGTAGGAATCCATCTTGGAATACCATTCCCTCGGAGCCTACTTGAGGCCATAAATATATTTCCTTAGTCGATAGAACAAAGAGAAATCTTACATAAATCCCTGGGGATGCTCCATATAGATCTCCTCAAAGAGATCACCATGAATAAATGCATTCTTCACACCCATATGATGGACTTCCCATCCCTTGGCTGCTGCAATGGAAAGTTCCAAATGTATGGAATCCATATTTGCTACTAAAGCAAAGGTCTCATCATAGTCAATTCCATGCACCTATTGAAATCCTTTGGCAACAATCCTGCCTTTGTATCTGCTAATCTGTCCATCTTCTACGCTCTTGGTCCTATAGGACCATCTGCACCTAAAATGTTTCCTTCCAAAAGGAAGGGGAACCATATCCAAAGACTTCTTTTCAAGAAGGGAGTTATACTCTTCTTTCATGTAGGATTCCCAAAAGGGATTTCTAGCAGCCTCACCATAATACTGTGGATCTAAATATTGAACCAAGAAAATATTCCTGGATGGAAATGGTTCAGTGAAAGTTAGTGAAATAGGAGGCTCCTAGAAATAATATCGAGTCCTCCTAGTATCATCTGGATCACCAACAAGATCCCTTGCATCCTGAAGAGTAGTCTGGGCCCACTTGGGCCTCTGTTGTGGCTCTGCATCTGCATATGGATGCACTAAATATTTATTTGACTGCACTGACTCTGTATCTGGATCATCTAAATCCTTTGAATCAAAACTCTCATTTGAAGAATATTTTGTATCAGCATGCTCATCATCTCAGACAGGTGGAAGAATGAAGATGCCTGCATGCGGTTGCTGAGGTACATGCGAGACACTTTCCTCGACTTGGACACTTTTCTCAATGATGAGTTGATCTAAGGAAAGATTAATAATTATGTATCCATTCACACTGTAGGCATATCCAACAAAGATACACTCAGTTCTTTGTGGATAAAGTTCCTTCCTCTTTTTAGAGAGAATCTAGGCCCATGCACGTGAACCAAAAATACGAAAGTGGGTCACTTCTGATTTGAGGCTGTTGCAAGCCTTGTAAGGGGTATTATCCTTGAAATATCTATGGTGAGATATGTTTTGGATGTAGGTTGCACAATTAAATGCTTCGGACCATAGTCTTTATGGTAGTGAATTTTCATGTAGCATGCAAGATGCCATCTCTTTTAGAGATCTGCTTTTCCTCTAAGAAACTTTGTTTTGATGCGGAGTATAGAGAACTGTGTGCTGGAAATGAATCCCTTCCTCATGAAAAAGATTTTGGATCTCATGATTTACATACTCTCCCCTATTCTCAGTTCACAGGACTTTGATTTTCTTTCCCGACTATGTCTCAACCAGGGATTTGAAATCTTTGAGGTGTTGAAATACCTCTGATTTTTTCCTAAGAAAGTAAATCCACATGAAACATGAGAAATCATCAACAAAAATAAGAACAAACCTTTCTTTGTTGATTTATGGATGTAGAAAAGGGTCGATGAGGTCACTATGGATCAAATCTAAAGGAGAGGAAGCTCTCTAAGTATTTCCTTTATCAAATTTCCCTTGAGGTTGTTTTCCAACAACACATCCCTCATAGATTCCTTTGGAGAAATGGATGTCTCGTAGAACATTAACCAATATTTTCTTGCTAATATGTTGCATGTTTCTGAAATTAAAATGCCCAAAACTTTCATTCCATATCCTACTTCTTTCATCAGCATGGGTAAGAAATAAAGCAAAATCTGGTTCAATAAATTCAGAAAATGTATACAATCTAGATTGATGATTTACCTCATGGGTAGAAACCCTAGAATTCATTTGCATGTAATATATGTCCACTGCATTAGGTGTGAATATGAATTTATTTCCGATGTCGGAACTCTTCATCTGATACATGGAGAGAAGATTGATGGAAATTTTGGGAACGCGCAACACATTCTCAAAGATTTCGTTGGTGAGTTCAATCCTTCCTTTGTCAGTGACCTCGACTGGAGAGTTGTCCCCCATTAGAATAAGAGAACCTTTGCATGCATCCAATGAAGAATATACTTTTTTTGTGGAATCCATGTGATGTGATTCTCCTAAATCTATGATCCAAGCAACAAGAGAGGAGTTGATGGCAATCAAGGCATGGATAGAATTGCCTTTCTTGGGATTCTGATCTTCTAGCTTCTTCTTTTGGGCACCCTTGGGAATGCAATATCCAAGGTTATTTTTCTAAAGTATTTGAGTCATTGGATTTTTTTGTTTCTGCATGCATGTGGATTCTGGATGGAAACCTTTATGGAAGTATGTGCATTTCTCCCATTTTCTTCCATTTCCACCTTTGGATCTAGAGGCATTGGTGAAGGGTTTTGAGTACCCTTCCTTCTTCGGATTTGCATGATCTTTCCTTTTGTCTTTATCATTAGATTTCGGATATTGATGGCTGCCATATTGCACAGTAAGTGCATGCACCTTTGGGCCTTTGATTTTCCCCATGTTGATGAGCTTGGTTTTCTCTTGTGTTAGGGATTCGATAAATTCCTCAAGAGAAGGAATCTTCCAGGTGGATCCAGAGGTGAATTTGAATGAATGGAATATGGATACGAACACGTAGAATTTAGGAAAAGTTTTGGAGAGAATGGTGAGAACCATTTGTTTCTCCTCCTTATATTTATCAACCTCGCAAGATTTGAGTTGCAATAGTAAATCCTTGAATTTTATAAACAAATCTTGGAGAGTTTCGAAGATTTTTGGATCCAATGTGAGAAATTACACCTCAAGCATGTGTCCCCTCATATCATCCTATTTTCCAAAGAGCCCTTCCAAGGTGGTCCAGGATTCATTGGGGTTTTTACAGGAAGATATGTGAAAAAGGAGATCAAGGGAGATGAGACTGCAAATTGTTTTGAATGCTTCATCCATTCGATCTAGATACTTGGATTTTTCTATGGCTGATGTTGGTTCTGTCTCTGTATTCAATTTTGACCTGCAAAATCCTCTGCTATGGATATGTATGATTATTCTCTCCTTCCATGCAAAGTAATTGTAAAATGTAACAATGAATTCTTTTGGGAATTCTATTTTTCCGTTGTCTTCAATCTTTGGTACCTGCAAAAATAATTTGGTGTAGCTTTTTCTTAGTAGTCCATCAGTTCTGATACCATGTAAATGTGTTGAACCTGCACATAATAGATCTAGCTAGAAAATACCACACATATTTGCAGAGATAAATTGAGAAAAAAGAAGCAAGAGAGAAAGAATGGAAGAATTCTCATTAACCGTAATGAATAATGAATAATTTACACATGATATACTCTGTATAACTCAAAAACTTCACACTGGAGGTGAAGCTAATGCACCATAGTGGTGGTCTAGAGTGAAATGGACACACACTAACAGTTACAAGACCAAATTGCCACCTAGTCTAGTCTCTCGGGCAGTTATGTGACAGAACTTCCACCTAGCTCAGTTAACTAGTCTACCAGTCTTCAGTTAACTGACTGAAACAAAGTGAAGTGAGGAGGAGATTTGGGAATCATGGGTAATGTGCTAGTATGGTGATGATACCAAGGCTAATGTGCATTAGTTTGTGATGATCCTAATATTTCATGGTGAAAAAACCAATGCAACATCTAGACTCCACTCAACTAGTCAAACGGAAGTGAAAACTGAAGAGAATATTCTCCTAGAGGAATATTCTCCCTAAACTTTAGGAGACTGGATAAAGACTAATAAACATAGGAAAAACCTTATGAAAAAAAATTCCTAGGTGTGTGTGAAGTAACTGCAACAAATGGGGCCTAGACTTTATTGGTCCCATCAATCCTCCATCTTTTGTAGGGCATATCTTTATTTTGACAACCATTGGTTACTTTACTAAGTGGACCAAGGTTGTCCCACTTAGAAACACAAAGGATGATCTTTTCATTTATTTCTTAGAAACTATGTTAAGAAACAAATATCAATATAGCATAGAAAAACCTCAGAATAAGTACTCAATGCCTTGAAAAAGAGATAATTTCAGATAATAAGCCTCTTCGAGGGGGAAACCTTCTTTTACCCCACATAAATGTTCAAGTACAAGATGATTCCAAATGAAAATGTCTCCTTGGTATATATAGGAGACTAGGAGGTATAATTACAACTAATGGAATAAATCCGACATAAATAAAATAACATTACTAATGTAATATGCCCCAATTAAGGGGTAATGAGCCAATATTAGGGCTTAACATGCCCCTCCCCTTGAGACAAGTGTTGTCCTCAACGCTTGATTAACTTTGGATTCTTCTGTATAAAAGACTCATCTTTCCAAGTGGAATCTTCAGCCGGTAGTTTCCTCCATTTAATGAGATACTCTGAAATGGATCTATTCCTCAGCTAGTGAATTCTTGTGTCAGTGATGGCTTCAGGCTCCAACATGATTTTCCCTTCCTCGTCAAGTTTTGGAAATATAGTTTGAACTGGGATCTTGTCACCTATAACCTTATTTAAGCATGAAACAAGGAAAACTGGGTGTACTCATGAATATGTAGGCAACTCCAAT
>ML779625.1:22332-65219 GCA_009831015.1 Picea engelmannii | reverse complement strand
CTTATTTTGTAGTTCATTTATGTCCCTACGCATTTCTTCACCTTCATCAAGAGTCCAAGTAGGATTTTCTAGAGGCTTATTTGGTGTAGAAGTTCCCTTTTTTGGTGGCATGTTGGCCAAGTATCACTTTTGAACCTTGATTTGAGGTGGTTCAGTTAGACAATATTTATTCTATTGTATCTCCCAAGTTTTAGCCCTTCTTGGTATGAAAATTTATTTTATGTAGTTCTCTGATATTTATTCTCTACAATGCCACAGGTCTGATCAAAATTGGATGTGCCAAGTGGAATTTACAGTAACTTCCCCACAACTTGTCGATTTTTGGCCTTTCCAGGAGATCTCACTTGTATAGCGTGCCCCAGACAAAATAATTGATATAAAATTCTAAAACTCACACCAGAAATACTACAGACTATCCACAGTCCAATGAAACTAGTCCCATGCAATTTTGATACTCTAGGAAGAAGTTATGATTGTTTTACCTAGAACACCTTCTTGAGACTAGTCAATAGGACTAGTCAGATACCCTATCTTACAAAGGGTGTATATAAAAATTTAAGATGACCCAGAAGCTGAAGTTTTTACCATAGATACCTTACTAATTTCTATAAATAGCCTCTAGAGTTTAGGTTCTGAAACATTACATAAAATGTTTTATAGCGAAAATTCCACAATGATGCAGTTCAGGATGATTCCAGAAACCTATCTTGTACAGGCTGTATCTCCGAAAGTATAAGTCCTCAGGAGCTGATATTTGAACCCAACGTACCTTGATCTGTGTAATAACTATCCTCCAAGATATCCCTTATTAAACATTGTAGAAAAAAATTTATAGTGAAAATACCAAGGTGTCTCAGATGTAGCAGTGAAACCCCAAGACCTTGAGCTCTGATACCATATGTTAAGAACCAAATATCAATATAACATAGAAAATCCTCAGAAAAATTACTCAACACCTTGAAAAAGAGATAATTTCAGATAATAAGCCTCTTCAAGGGGGAAACCTCCTTTTACCCCACTTAAATATTCAAGTATAAGATGATTCAAAATGAAAATCTCTCCTTGGTATATATAGGAGACTAGGAGGTATAATTACAACTAATGGCCTAAATCCGACATAAATAAAATAACATTACTAATATACTATTCCCCAATTAAGGGGTAATGAGCCAATATTAGGGCTTAACATAGTAATATTGATCTTATTTCATTTTCCTGAGCAATTGATAGTTCCTCCATCTGGAATCATTACTTGAAACTCTAGCACTGGATATACAAAGAAATTGAGAGCTTTGGCTAATTTATAGTGAATGAAATTATGAGTACTGCCAGAATCAATTAGGACTATTACCTTTTTCTTTTTGATGTATCCTTTGATCTTGAGGGTTTGAGGAGTGCTAATTCTAGCCAATCCATTACACGATATCTTGGGAGTCAACTCTTTAGATGAAATTGCTTCTACATTTTCATCTTGAGATGGTTCTTGTTCTTGTTCTTCTTCCTCTTCACAATCTATGTAGAATAATTTATTCTCACCACACTTATGTCCCTTACTGTAATTGTTGTCACAATTAAAGAATAAACCTTTTTCTTTTCTTTCCTCCAATTGTTGAGGTGTCAACCTTGTAGGTTGAGGTGTTTTAGAATAGGGAGCATTGTTCTCTCTATAGATGTTAGGATTGGTACTTTTATTATCCATAGCCATATTTTTAATTTCAACATTTCTTGCCACCTTAAATGCATTCTCCAATGATTTGGGTTCCCAAAGCCGAACTTCATGTTGAATGTTATCCTTTAAAGTTCCTATGAATACATCAATCAAGTGCTCATCTAAAATATATGTTACCTTTATATTCAATATTTGGAACTTCTCAATGTGCTTGGTAACTGAACGCTTTTGCTTAAGATTTATCAATTGGCTAAAGAAGGTATTGCTCCTTGTATCCTCATAGTGTGCTATCATTGTTTCGTGAAAATTGTCCAAGTGACGAGTGATTTGTGAGAAAAAAGCCATCGATACCATACAAATTGATTGGGTTCTAAATATAAAGAAGCAATTCATACCTTTTGTGTATGTGGCACATTATCTAGATCAAAGAATTGCTCCATCTGAAGTATCCATGTGATTGGGTCCTTGCCATCAAACTTCCTCATATCGATCTTAGGAACGTGGTTGGTCTTCAACCCAAAGTTGGAGTTTCTCCTTTCTTGATTCACCTTCCTTGTGTCCTCATCATGAATTTCATGGGATGCATTTTCACTTTCAGGTGTCTTCTCTGTTACAAAATTTTTCAATACTTCCATGATCTCCTCTTTTAAACCATCCATCTTTGCGTCCAACTTAGCTTCCATCTCCTGTAGTTCATCTTTTGTTACTATCTTCTTTTGTAAATCATTTATGTCCCTACGCATTTCTTCACATTCATCAAGAGTCTAAGTAGGATTGTCTAGAGGCTTATTTGGTGTAGAAGTTCCCTTTTTGGGTGGCATGTTGGCCAAGTATCACTTTTGAACCTTGATTTTGAGGTGGTTCTGCTAGACAATCTTTCTTCTGTTGTATCTCCCAAGTTTCGACCCTTCTAGATATGAAAATTTATTTTATGTAGTTCTCTTATATTTCTTATCTACAATGCCATAGGTTTGATCAAAATTGGATGTGCCAAGTGGAATTTACTGTAACTTCCCCACAACTTGCTGATTTTTGGCTCTTCCAAGAGATCTCACTTGTATAGTGTTCCCCACACAAAATAATTGATATAAAATTCTGAAAATCGTACCATAAATACTACAGACTGTCCACTATCCAATGAAACTGGTCTCACTCAATTTGGATACTCTAGGAAGAAGTTATGATTTTTTTACCTGGAACAATTTCTTGAGACTAATCAATAGGACTAGTCAGATACCCTATCTTCTACAGGGTGTATATACAAATGTAAGATGATCCAGAAGATAAAAATTTTAAAATAGATACCTTACTAATTTATGTGAATAGCCTCCAAATTTCAAGGTCTGAAACATTACAGAAAAATATTTATAGTGAAAATTCCACAATGACTCAGTTCAAGATGATTCCAAAACCCTATTTTTCATAGGTTGTATCTTCGAAAGTATAAGGCTTCAGGAGATGAAATTTTAACCCAAGGTACCCTGATCCATCTACTAAATATACTCTAAGCCATTCCTTCTGAAATGTTGTAGAAAATAGGTTATAGCGAAAATGCCAAGGTATCGCAGATGTAGCAGCGAAACCCCAAGACCTTGAGCTCTTATACCATATGTTAAGAAACAAATATAAATATAGCATAGAAAAACCTCAAAATAAGTACTCAATGCCTTGAAAAAGAGATAATTTCAGATAATAAGCCTCTTCGAGGGGGAAACCTCTTTTTACCCCACATAAATGTTCAAGTACAAGATGATTCCAAATGAAAATGTCTCCTTGGTATATATAGGAGACTAGGAGGTATAATTACAACTAATGGAATAAAGCCGACATAAATAAAATAAAATTACTAATGTAATATGCCCCAATTAAGGGGTAATGAGCCAATATTAGGGCTTAACAAAATAATATATTTTCCATATTCAACATTCCATTAGAGATCATTATGGGCAATGGCCCAGCCTTCATTTTTTCAAAATTGACTCAATTTTTGGTTAAGTTAGGTGTCAAAATTTTCACTTAATCTTCTTATTACCCTCAGGGAAACGGGAAAGAAGATACCACTAATAAGAATTTGGTTAGTATTATAAAGAATATCATAGAAGACAAACCTCTCCAATGGCACACGATTCTCACTTATGCTCTCTAGGAAAATCCCACAACCACCAAAGCAAGTATAGGTTGTATTCCCTTTCATTTTGTATATGGTCAAGAGGCTATTCTACCAACTGATATGGATCTTTCATCCTTATGTCTGATGTTACAAATCGAAGAATTAAATTCTTCCAATGTTCCCCAAAGGATAAATGCATTGTTAGCCCTCGAAGAACAAAGGAATTTTGCCTTGGAGAACATAAAAAGAAGGCAACAAATTGTAAAAAAGTATTTTAATAAAAAAGAAAAGGTTTTTGAGTTCAATATTGATGACAAAGTCCTACTATGGGACTCATCCCATGTCAAAAGAGGAAGACATTCTAATTTCCAAAAGTTATGGCTATGTCCTTTCAAAATCGCTTTTATACTAGGAGTAAACTCATACCTTCTAAAGGATTTGGAAGAGTGATTGTTCTCTTATAGTACTAATCTTTCCCACTTGAAACATTATGTGGAACCAGCTTGATCCTTAAAGCTTATGCAAACATGACTGTTCTATATAGTTTTTTTCTTTATTGTTTTCCTTTTACTTTGGTTTGTTGAGTTTTTAATTTCTGTTGTTTTGTTTTTCATAATTATCATAAATAAAGTTTGTTGAGGAAGGAGAAAAGAAGTACCTTTTTACCAGTGTTTGTCCCTGCACAGTCCGAGTTGAGCTCCAATCTTAAACTCCTCGATAATCCCTGTAGACAAACAAAGATACAACCATCTTCCTACTCTACTGATATTAGCTCGAAATAGATCTATCTATTAGAGACAAATTAATGTGAGATCAAACACAGACTTGAAAGAAACAGGCCAAGCATATTATATTAATGAGAACAACAATGAAGAAAACTTATAGCCATAGATGTGAGTGCAACAACTTCATCAAGTTCCCCTTGTCCAAACCCTTGCTTAAACAATCCACACACAGAATGTTGATGTTCCAATACCACTCATGAGATCATAAGTTTGGTATAATTCTCAATCTATGTTCCCCCTCCTCCATGGAAATCCCTCATTATATAATATTTGGAGACTTAAACACCATGGAGAGAATCTCTCATTAGATCCACTAAGAAAGGGATCTCTAAGATATTTAGGGAGAAAAATATCTCTTAAGGATTTTGGGGAGGAAATATCTCTCAAGGATTTTAAGGAGGAAATATTTCAACCATCCATGAGATCCTCCACCTTCCCTAACAAATAGGAAACCAAATGTGAGGTGGATTCTCACACTTAATTACTTTCTTTTTCATGAATATTAATAATAATTCATGTGCACTTGATTCTCACACTTAATCCATTTCTTTTCCATGAATATTAATAATAATTCATGTGTACTTGGTATTTTTTGCCTTCATGTAATATATCCCTCCTCCACATTGACTAGGGATTGTGACATAGGTTATTCCATGGTGTCAAGGTGTATGCGACACTTATATGGCACTTTACGACACTTAGGGTGAGGTACCTAGGTGTGCAAATTTCATGTGTAATAGAATGCCCCCGAAAGTATGAGGTCAGAAGAGAGAATGATGGCCGAAACACTTTACAAATCTTTAAAGCAAGGGTATAGAATTGAAGAACCTGATAGAAGCTGTACACAAACATCCAACAAATATTATGACATGTTTCAAACCCAAGGCAGGCATACCTATGCTTGGGTGATAAAGACTTGCAAGATATGGCTGCCATAAAATACACTGCGGATCCATAATTATATTGACAAAAAAGGTATAGCCACTGAAGATACACTATGGATCTATACTTTCATGACCTAAACTGATCATAGCCATGAAGAATACACAGTGGATCTACGAGATGACAAGACATAGCCACAACCAATACAAAGTGGATCTATGTGACAGTATATGTGTCATTGTTCAAGAGAAACTCCGTCGCAACCTGGGAAAAGTACATATTAGAGTGATCATTCAACCCAGGGTCTTCGTACCGCTCCCAATGTAGTACGAATCTAACCATGTGAATAGATGTCCTAATGTTGAACATGGCAAAAACCACTTGATTACCAGTCAATGATGTAAATCGTTAACAAGCGCGAGGGAAATCACCATTGATGTCAATGATCCCCAAGGTACTCTAGTACATTCCAAGGAATGTGAATGGATGAGCTGAAGTCGAACATTCATGGGATCATCTGATCAGAGGTCAATGATGTAAACCCACTATCAAACATGAGGAGACCTTCCATTGAGGCATGCAAGTCTCAAAGTACTAACTGGTTTCTAAGTCTATTTCCTAGATAATGTGTTGAAGTCGATAGGAATAGAATCATCGAAGGAGGGCCTTGATGTATCCCCCATAAACGACATGAAACAAACACAGAGATGTAATTGGTAGATCAAATGAGCATGGACTGACATAGGTATTGAGACAATATATTTGTGATGGCTAACTCTCGAGGTGGATACTTCCCTTGAACACTGAGGCACAATAGCAGAAACATGACACGGACCAAAACACAATGATGTAGTGGATACTGTGACTTTCGTCGGGTGACCCAAAGGAGTGAGAAAAAATCAGAGGATTGGTTCAGTGTAGAGGTTCGGCAGATTAAGATGTGTGCAAAGACAAAGTGCCATGTTCAAGGGTAACTTTAAGAGTTACTGGTAATGTTCTCAAAAATTGCTTGGATTGCTTCTTTCAATTTTTTCCTACATCCAGATAGACGAGTACCTCTTTTTAATTTAATGAGCTCGAGGAGGGTAACACATACTTGATATAAAACACCTTCGGTAAGTTCCTCTTCCTTTATTTAATGAACTGGAAGAAGTAAGGGTTCGATCCCATATGGACCTGTTGATGTTTGTTTAATGAGTCCAAAGATAGATAACTCGAAGGTTTTCCATGATTATAGAGTCTGGAAAAACACTTAAAAGAGAACTTTCTCAGTTCCTTTTTCGTAAAGTAGTCTGATGAAACCGAAAAAGAGATAAACTATCGCTCAACAGACATTTTCTTCAAATACTTTAACGAGTGTGAAGAGAACAAGGTCGCTTGACAATCTTTTCATGTTTAGAGAGTCTGAAAATAACTTAAAGATGACTCCAATGTTGTCCTTTTTCGTAATGTTAGTCTCGCGAGGCCGAAAAAGAGATAAATTATCACTCGAAAGACGCCCCTTCAAACTTTTTAACGAGTGGGAAAGGAAGAAATATCACTCGAAAATCTTTTCATGTTTAGAGAGTCTGAAAAGAGCTTAAAGACGACTCCAGGGGGTTCCTTTTTCGTGTATCCATAGAGATCCGAAAAAGAGATAAAAGTTTACCCGTATGCATTCTCATGCATTTACGAGAATGAGAAAGAAAAAAGACTAAGCTCGGTATGCCCCCAGCTTGACAGCTAGTGGTTTAACTCCAGAATGATCATCAAAGGCTGGAGACATGCCCTCCAAGCTTCAATTCATTCACCGACTTTGAGGTTGTCACCAATTTCTCTACTAGATGAGAAAAAGGAGAAGGGTGATTGAAAAGAAGGTTCAAGAGAGGTGACTATTTCATTTTTTAATGAGCTTGACATAGGAAAAGAACTACGCTCAGCGTTCTGGGTTCGATCCCTAGATTGTTGTTTCATTTTTTAACGAGCTTGCCATAGAGAAGAAAACTATGCTCGTGGCCTTTGTTTCGTTTTTTAACGATCTTTCCACAGAGAAGAGAAACTATGCTCATGGATTCTTCTTGATCATGGCTTCCAAGGGGATAATTCTCTGGAAGGACACCATGTTAAAGGAAAAAACTCGGTCATGGCTTCTAAGAGATCTTCGCTGGATGGAAGATAATCACTCTGGAAGGAACACATGTCGAGGGCCTCGATAGGGGTAAGGAGATCAGGCTCCAATATCCCTACTGAAGAAATCACCATGTCAACTACCGGATCCAAATCATCGGAAGTCGAAGGCATGGGAGACGATAGAAAATCGACATCAGGAGGGGAGATAGACTGTATATCTGCTCGAATTTCTTTACGAGGGGGAAAAGAGGATTGATGATGTTTATCATCCCGAGGTAGCTCGTCAATGCTCAACATTTCCATGATAGATTCATCCGAGGGAAAAATTGGGGAAATGTAATTGATCGCAGACGGCAAGGAACTCAATCATGATTGCATCGAGGAAACGTCAGGCACCAATAGATGTTGGTCATCTGACGAGGGAGAAGCGGATTGGATAGAAACGTATGATATTTTGGCTGGACTAAGTGGAACGGTGTCACCTAGTGCATCAAATTCCAATGGACCAGAGACAATCCAAGGGTCAGATGATTCCAAAGATTGATAAGCCATGGTTGAAATCATATCGACGGTGGCAATATGATGTGTAGTCGGTGGAAGTGGTGTAGGGAAGGTACCCATGAGGCTAGAATATTTCAGTAAGCCAACACCAATGCTTTCATACGTGATCTTATGGTCTCCCAAGAAAGGAATATTGTTGGTAGCATGAGAGCGAGCATCGATCGTGCAGAAATCCAACTGATCAACAGTGACAATTTTTCCCTGATGAGGAAATTGGACACATCGAAAAACTAACGAGGCAACAACAGTCATAGCATAAAACCAACTTCTTCCAAGTAACAAGTTGTAATAGAGGGGAGCATTGACCACCTCGACATCAACAGTAACAGTTTTTCCACCCAATTGGATGGGCAGGGACTGTAAAAGCCCATGGGGATGAAAACCTCACCCATCGAAGGCACGTAACATTGTTGGGGATTTGTTAAGGGCAGGGGATTTTAAACCTTTCCAACACGCCAAAGACATGACACAAGTCGAGGCTCCCTCATCCATAATAGTTCGGTGTATTTGTTGATTGTGAAGAACAACATCAGCTTGGAAAGCAAGTTGGTGGGAGAGTCGAGACGCATAATTTCCTAGGTTAAACATGATATGGTTGGACGACTCAGGATCAATATTTCCAATAGCGACCAAGAGTGTTCTACATTGACTGGCGCAGTGTTGTAGAACTTCTAACGCAGACATAGCACATGTTGCTTGAGCCAAATATTCAACAATGTTGTAGTTCTGGGTGGCACATGAACTATGATTAAAGGTAGCTTTATGTATAGTTCTCTTAGGAGGGTGTAAGATAGAGTCGAATGCAGGTTTCTCAATTTGAAGTGGTCCAGACGAAGGATTAACCGATGGAAGACTAATGGAGGACGATGATGGATTCGATAAAGTACCGGTACCATTAATGTCTTTTCCTTTGTCAGGGTTACCTGGTGTGTCGTATGTCTTAGAGTGAGTGGTCAAATTAATCCCATTAAACATATAAATATGTGCACTCGACAAGGCATCATCATTAGGATGGCTAGAACTGCCCCCAGGAGAGGGGGTTTGAAAAACCATGGATTGTTGTTGTGGAAAAGGTTGAGTAAGCAAAGCAGGTTGTGACGTTCCTTGGAAAATTTTGGCCACTTCATTGCGAAGTGGACAGTCTTGAGTGTAGTGATCATCACCACAAATGATACACAGGAATTTTAGTTTCTGTTGTGTTTTCTTTTCGGTAGCAGGTGTTTGAGCTTGATTTTTTGGTTGTTCATTGTATTTTTTGATTTATTCTTTGTCTTCTTCTTACCTCCAAATTGTTGTGAAGGGGCAGATTGAACTGCATTCACCTTAGAGATCTGAGTTTGGGGGGAGGTAGAGGAGAGTGTGAGCGATTGGGAATTAGATTGAGTTTTGAAAGAACCGATAACACCATCCACATGAGATGAGGATGACGGTTTAGATGGATCGGTATTAGCTCGAGAAACATTCAGAAGAAAATCATACAAAGTACTAGATTGTGAATAAACCAAATCTAAGTACTGAGCCCGAGAAATGGCTTGTTCCTCTATGACCGTGCCACTCATAGCGACATCGTGAGCGATCGGGGGTAAAAGTGATTTAGTAAACCATTCCCCCAATAATATGTCAGGAATGATTGCCTTGATCATCCTTCTTCGTCGCCTCCACTCATGAATATGGTCAGAGATATGCACAAAGTCAGTTTGATGAAGGGAGGTCAAGAGTTCAGTACCCATCTCGTAGCGAATAGGTAGTTGAAAGAGTGTGAGGAAAGACATGGCAAGGGAATTGAAATTATGGAAAGAAGCACGTGGTAGTTCAATATACCACTTTGTTGCTGAGCCTGTAAGTGTGCGCTGGAAAACACGCAAACGTATAGAATCATCCATGAGGGAGTTTGATGAACACCACAAATGGAAAGTCATCACATGGTTGTTTGGATCTTTGCCATATTTTCCATCAAATTTTGGAATATCAGAAGGAAGTTTAGCTAGAATGACTGACCAAACTGGTGAATGAAAAATAGGATCATTAGTTAACCGAGACAAGTCCGGGAGATCCAGAGTCACAAGGAAAGGTAGTTGTCGGTTACTTTGCTGATGATACTGGTGTGGCATAAGAACACCAGTAGGACCATAAAATGGGTTAGGTGGATAGTTGTAACCAGTAGGTCCTCCTACATACGGTTGTTGCTGGCCAGGATAAGCAGGATTCAATGATGGATGAGGAACATTTGCATAACCCGTTGGGTTCTGAGCATCATAGGGCAGGTGATTTTCTTGCCCATGAGGAGGATAAACATTTTTCCCTTGAGAATGGTAAGGAGTAGATCCTGGAGGTGAATATACATTAGACCCATGAGGAGGATAAGACTGTGGTCCCGAAGAACTCCAGGTGGTGTATGGGATGCCGCTCGGATAAGGTTGTTTGTAATATGTTCCAGAAGGAACAAGATTTTATACTCCTCCTAGTGGGTTATGAGATGAGTGTCCCCCAACGTGAGGTTGAAAAGAAGTGCCTCCTGAAGATACTCCCTAGGATTGTGAAGGGTTTCCAAGAAACGAAGGTTGCCCCCCTGCCAGTAGTGGATTAATGACCGGGGTATGACTGGAAAATGGAGGTTTCCCTCCAGGAGGAGCATGAAAAGGGGGTTGTCCCCTGGGAGGGGTAGGCCCACCATAAAATGGTAGTCCTCTAGGAGGGAAAGGTTCATTAGATGGTGGTTGCCTGCCAACTGGTTGTGTTTGTCCAATAGGGGTCTGTATTCTCAGGTGAAAAGATGTCCCAGCAGGATCATGTGGAACATGTGGAGCTATAGAGTAAAAGCTTGTAGAAACGGGGGTAGGGATTGAAGTTCTTTGGAGATGATCAGAGGGGATGATTCTAGCAGTAGGATGGACTTGTGTTGATGTAACAATAGGATTAATGACCTGATTAATTGGGTGACTCATGGTTTGACCAGACGGTCTTGTTTCACCAGGAGGGTCATGAGGATAAAAGGGTTGTCGAAAGGATTCAAAATTTTCATAGAGATTGCATCCCAATGAAGTCCTCCATACAGAATGAGCAGGTGTGGGATTGGTATCTATTGCAGTGCTAGGATGAACATGAGTCCTATACTCATCACCAAAGATTGGTTCTGTGGATCCCATATATGTTTCGGTAAAGGTTCTCTCCGGTAATCGTGGGACCTCTTCGTCTATGATGTTCCCGAGGGAGTTTAAATGAAGAAAAAGTGGTTTGAGAGGGGTTAATAACATAGATGTAGTGGGATTTTCAACCATAACCAAAGTTCCTTTTGAGTTATCTAATGGAGGAGCAATAACACTTCTAGCATCGGATTGATTTTCTACCTCTCTACAGTAGTTGTCTTCTGGAGGGTTAGGAGGTAAGGGTTGATAGCCTTCCGGAGACAACCCTTGCATCCTACGTGATGGGAGAAGACCTTTATCATCTATAGGATCAATTATGGAGAATAACAGAGCACACTGAAAATCTAGGGCCAACTAACAAAAAGAAACAACATACGCTAATAAAATCTAGGAATCAACCAAGCAGACAAAACTTCTCTCGATGATCGTACTAGTTGGTGATGAAATCCAACATCATGTGATCAAGTGAAGAAGGGGCTAGGATGTGGTGGAATAGTTACAATGGTGACCTGCTTAACGAACTTTCACCTTGGTGCAAGCTTCCACGTAGTAATTGTGGATTTACCCTCCAAGGAGCCTGGGTGAGTTTGACCAATGTCTATTCCAGGTAAAGTGAGACTTCCCTTCACCGTCACCTTATGTAAGTACCTAAATATTATGGAAACTAAAGACACCAATTCGCAGTGAGTCCCTAGGCGGGTACATTCGACAGTTCGATCCGAAACATATGGGCAGGATAACAAGTCTAAAATCAACTCGAGAGGCTCCCACACATAATCATGGGTATACCTTCAAGTGACCCCCAATATACGATCCGACCACTACAAACAGTTGAACCACAGAGGGATAATCTCCGTAATTCACCCGAATATGACCTCGTGCGTAACCCCTGTGTGAGAGGGGGATCCTAGAAAATCGATATGACAATTGGATTTGACTCTCCCTAGCTCAGGATGTTAATGTTTGTTTTGAAAAATTTGGAGAGTTTTACTCACAGCCTAATCCAAAGTGCTAACCCTAGTCTACTATTGGTGGAAGATCCTAAAAAAAAAAAATGTTCGAGATAATTTTTAATTAGCGTTCATTTTACAACTGTTCTTTACTCAAAGGGTGTATGAAAGTGAAACTGATGGAATGATGACTCAATTCCCAAAAAGATGTATAAAATATGATAAGCAATCATTTCTTTTCAATGAATGCCTATTTAAGGGAGGGAGAAAGAGTCATTTTCACTATCAAACACTAATAAGGAATGTCCTCAATCAATTTGTTCTCAATCAAACCCAATGTAATGCTAAAACATTTCATAAATGCCTTCTAATATGCAAACCAATCACTAAGATGTATCTTTGTTGTTTGTATGCAAATGATGATTAATTCAATGCAAAACTTCTCCTAGCAACTACCCTTTCAGATCAAAGAGATTCAGACGAGCATAAGTAGATTTCGCACAAACAACACACCCTCTTGCTATTATTGAAACAAGAAGCAAAAAAGAAAACAAAGAAAATCAAAAAAATCTCAAACAAAAGAAAGATGCTAAGAAAAAATGACCTCAAAGAACCAAATGAGATGATTTACAGATTTCTAATGCCCTTCACTAGAGTTCCTGCTCAGTCGGATAAGAGAGAAGAAAGCAGTGGATTGATTCCAAGTTCTCAACAGTATAAAAAAATCAAAATAAGGAAGAAGTTCAAAAAATATGAACAACAAAGGCTCTTATTTCTCAGAAAGCAGAGTGTCAAAGGTCAATAGGAAGAAGCATTGAAGAACAAAGAAGCTGAGCAAGGGCAAAAGCAAAGACTGGACTGCAGAAAAGACAATTCTGGAAAGTTTTTTGCAGAGGAAAGGTTGGCGCTTTGGTGTAAGAGGTACTAGAGTGTTATAACATTCTGTCTAAGACCAAGGGGGAGTTCCAGTGCTATGCTAACATAGGAAAGGGAGTGCCAGGCTTCCACAGCTCTGAAAATTGTCAAAAAAAAACAAAAACTCAATCAAACTTTGTCAATCAAGATGAATGTGATGGAATAAGGATTCAATCAGCATATGAAATCAAACATATGGGGTGAACAAGGTCTAAAAAGAACAAAGGGTAAGACAAGGTCTGTGAGGAAAACCAAAACTGAAAGTTTCGATTCGATCCCCGGTATGG
Source organism: Picea engelmannii (assembly GCA_009831015.1). Taxonomy (NCBI): domain Eukaryota; kingdom Viridiplantae; phylum Streptophyta; class Pinopsida; order Pinales; family Pinaceae; genus Picea; species Picea engelmannii. The sequence goes on along the minus strand of ML779625.1, from coordinate 51,805 downwards.
TTGCCAATTTCTATTGAAGGAAAATCTCCCTGCGGACAGGTAGATCTCCTCTTGAGAGCTAGACTCTTAACTCTTAAGAAAGAAGGTGCTTAACATGGACACTGAATTCATTTTAGATCTAGATAAACTAATGTGTGAGGAGGAAGGAGAAAAGAAGTACCTTTTTACCGGTGTTTGTCCCTGCACAGTCCAAGTTGAGCTCCAATCTTAAACTCCTTGATAAGCCCCGTAGACAAACAAAGATACATCCAGATTCCTACTCTACTGAGATTAGCTCGAAATAGATCTATCTATTAGAGACAAATTCATGTGAGATCAAACACAGACTTGAAAGAAACATGCCAAGCATATTATATTAATGAGAACAATAATGAAGAAAACTTACAGCCATAGATGTGAGTGCAGTAGCTTCATCAAGTTCCCCTTGTCCAAAACCTTGCTTAAACAGTCCACACGTAGAATGTTGATGTTCCAATACCACTCATGAGATCATAAGTTTGGTATAATTCTCAATCTCCATTCCCCCTCCTCCATGGAAATCCCTCATTATATAAGATTTGGAGACTTAACCACCATGGAGAGAATCTCTCATCAGATCCACTAAGAAAGGGGTCTCTAAGATATTTAGGGAGAAAAATATCTCTTAAGGATTTTGGGGAGGAAATATCTCTCAAGTATTTTAAGGAGGAAATATTTCAACCATCCATGAGATCCTCCACCTTCCCTAAAAAATAGGAAACCAAATGTGAGGTGGATTCTCACACTTAATTACTTTCTTTTTCATGAATATTAATAATAATTCATGTGCACTTGATTCTCACACTTAATCCATTTATTTTCCATGAATATTAATAATAATTCATGTGTACTTGGTATTTTTTTTGTTCATGTAATATATCCCTCCTCCACATTGACTAGGGATTGTGACATAGGTTATTCCATGGTGTCAAGGTGTATGCGTCACTTATACGACACTTTACGACACTTAGGGCGAGGTACCTAGGTGTGAAAATTTCATGTGTAACACCAACTCCCCTCATACGTAACACTTTCCATAAGTTATTCCCAAAGTCCCGTCTCATTATTTCCCTTAAACCATTTTCCCCTTGTTGCATAACTATTATTTCCAGTTGTTTTTCAATCATCTATTTATATTGGTCTGCAAAACCAAAATTTTTTGAGTTCTAAGTCTATTGAGAATATATTTCCCTATGGAGTCACCAATTTTTTGATGCCAAAAAAGAGCAACATGGATCCCTGCCTGCAAATGGGTTGCATTGCCTTATTATTTATATATAATTAATAATATACTAGATAGGTGGGACCCCGTTATGTGAATAATGATGAAGGACACTCTTATTTGATTGCACTCATGGTTACTTCGCAAAGATGATTCTCCAATTTAAAAATTTTGAAACTGCCTCCATGTGAGATAAATGAATGGTGGCATATTGGTGATTCAATTTATTTTTTAAAGGGAAAAGAAAAATGGTGTCTTAATGAACATATTTGTTTATCCTTTCTATATATACATTTTGATTTGTTAATTCAAACTCCAAGCATGGGATATATATGGTTATGGAATATCACACTTATGATATTCTTGTGTTATCATGGACATTGATTAAGTTTTATAAGGTGGTAATTTCCCCCTAGCGAGGAATGTGGGACATTAGATGTATTTGGTGTTAAGTGTTAAACTATGCACATGATTTATTGGAAGGTGGAAAATGAGATTTCTTTTGTTTTGATGTCACACATAGTGGAATATGCACTGGTGCACTTGTACTTGCATGTGGTTGATGGATTTAATGTAAGAAACGAAGTGTAATTACTGCACATCTCTCTAACCCTACCTCGAGGTCGCCACCCTCCCTTAGTTCGCATTTGGGTTGGCTATTTTGGTTGGTGTTTCCTCTGGTTGGTTCAAATTTCAATGAATGTATGTTGTTTTCAACTATGAATTTGAATATTAAATGGAGTTACTCCCTATTGGAATTTAAGTGTCCAAGTTGATTCATAGTCAAAATTTCCTTCATGTTTGAATGGCATTGCATCCATAATATGTGATGCTCTGTTGCTATGCCTGTTAACAAATAATTATGAAAAATGTTGTTCGAGCTTCACTTGTCTCTGGTCATTGTAATTTGAGGGTTTATTTTCTCTGTGATATAAAAAAATGGTTGTGTGCTTAATGCCATTACCCAGTCTTGAAATATTTGTAGCTCCTTCAAACTACTTGTCAATTTTTTATATATGTATGGGCATATTTTCCTTATGACTGCCATGAGGGGTTTGTGGAGGGATCTGTGGGAAGTATGTTGTGATAATATATGCTTAAAACATTTTTTTTTACAAAACCGTTGAAAGGTTCTCCCTTGCGCTCGCCCAAACCTCAGTTATGTTATTGATGAATGGAAATTTCAAACTTTGAGCTTGATGTATGTTATCAGTGGTTAATCCAACATTGGGAGGTTTTCTATTTGTGTCCCATTTGTCATATATCCATGGTTTTTTGTCGATTTTTAAGTGTATTATGTTAAAATAATAACACTAGGTTCACATGGGTTTTTAACTCAGTTTGTTTACACAACAAATATTGAAATATGTGACACTAGCCACATCTGTTGAAGATTTGTTGGCTTATATTGTGTTCCATCACGTGCTTGATGTGGTCTGGTTTTATTTGCGTTGAATGTCTCTATTGACAATCTATTATAAAAAAAGAACTTTGCGAATAAAGGAAATAAAAGTGTACAGTGGGAAGATTTGTTATTTGCATTAAAATTGGTTCATTGATTGATTATCCTCAGGGGTTTCTGGTCGATTTTGAAAACTGTATAATGTTAAAATAAAAGAACACCATATGCACATGGGTTTCGAACCCAGTCTGTTTACAAATCAATTATTTAATTTTGTGATACCAACATTTTATATTCAAGATTTGTTGGCTTATGTTGTGTTCTCAACCCCCATTGCGCACTTGATGTAGTTGGTTTTAATGGTTGGAATGAATCTGTTAACAGTATTTCCTAAAACCTCTTTTGATTAAAATAAAGGGAAGTGGGAATTTGTGCAGTTGACAGTCCTAGAACTTACCTGGGGTTTTATACTGAATGATATGAAAATAGTTGTGTATTGGATTTAAATTATTAAACAAAGAAGTGTTTTGGGAATTATGTTATTGATGGTGATGGAATTTTTTTTATATCATTGCATATAATAGAATAATAATCGTTTTTTCCTTTCATTATACCAGTTTTTTCTCATTATACGTCCCTATACCTCCCAAATACATTTATAACATTCCTTATTCTATTATTATGAAATTTAAAATCTTTTTAGAAAGGAAAATGATTAATGACAAAAAAGAAAAGCTAGCTGATGACTGGTGTTTGAAGGTTGGATACAGATAAATTATCTGTTACTCCTACATTTCTCGAACAATACTTGTTGGTCATTTCCCATCCATGCTACCACTTTTCACACATTATATCCCCCTCATCTTCCCAATATCCCTACCACTCCCTGTTCAAATGGAAAATTGATTGATTGGGTTTCTAAGAGTTGATGGATGGATTGCATGTGCTTATGTGTGAATAATATAGCGAACCTTTTGATTTTATTTAGGTAGAGTTTTATGCATGAATTTTTAAGAGTTTTTCATAACATGTTTGAATATTTCTTCAGGATGAGCTTTTTTAGTAGAGGCAATAATGACAGAGGTAATAATAGAGGCAGAGGAAATTGGCAGAGGGGCCATAGAAGGCCACGGTTTTCAATACATTTTGATGTCGATCCAAAGGAATTAAATCATTTCTTTCAAGATGGAGTTTTAACCTGGTTGGCCATGAGATTCTCCATCCCCAACCTAAGATTCCTCCCTTTCAACCACATCAAAACATTTTTAGTATTCGTGTTCCACCTCATGTGTCTATGCAAACATAAACACCTGTTAATGATGGTTGGAAAGAGATTTTCCAACAACTTGTTGCTAATTACCATGGTTGTCGTACTACTTCTTTTCTATTACCCCCTCCTCCACCTCCAAAGAATCCAATTTCCCAAGTTTATCATGTTATCTCACCCATGCAGTCTTATCATGCTTGCAAGAGGTTAAAAACCGATGTTCCCAAGCTTGTGAAAGATAAAGGAAAATAGGTGGCCACTCCTTCCAAGTCATATAAAGAGTCCTATGAATCTATGTCCTTTCGTCTTCATCTCAAAGATGATTGTTCTCACGTTATCAATGCAGCCTAGCCTCAAGGTTCCAATCAGCCTAAGGCTGCCACTGAAAGATTAAAAGAGGACAACAATGAGAAGAGGCCAAATGCCTCTCAAAGTAAATATGGTTTGTAATGATGATTTATGTTATTTTATATTGAGGACATTATTTTTACTTTGACAATGTTTTGGACAACAAGCATATATTTAAGAAGTTTTTTTGGACATCATGGATATAATACTTTTTTGGATATGGTCATATTATATTTTGCCAATATTTAAAATATTTGATCATAATTATGAGAACGAGTTACAAAAAGGATATTTGAATCAAATGATTGAGTTTTATATTTCATGTCTGATGATTATTAAAAGAAATAATTGGGAGTCACAAGGGGTCCCAACTATCTAGTTATTATTTAATTAAGACCCTTATTTATATGTACTATTATTATTTGTCTCAACTAATTAGTTAAGTTAATTAGGCTTAACTAAAAAAAGGTATTTGAACTACCATAACCTATTGAGAAGGAATAAAATCTCAATGAAAGGAAGAGAAAAGAGGAGAGAGAGAATAGAAGGAGAACTATATCCATAAGGTTTTCTCCATACTAGTGAGATACTTACAATTTTCATTCATTTTTAGTTTACTAGAAGGCTTAACCCTCTTGATGATAGCAAGGTCTTATTGAAGGAAGCATGATTCAAAAACTAAATCACATATTTCTATAGATTCTTTTAAAGGTGTATGATTTATCTTTGGCAGTCTGTGTATTTGTGTTTGTTTATGAATTAAATTTTATGACTGATAAAGAATATCTTGCAGAGTTAAGTGACAACATTTTGTGGCAAGATTATCCAGATATTTAGCTTCATTTTTCTTTTTGTTTTCAAAGTCTTTGTGTATGGTGCCCATCAAAGTCTTCTAAATATGACTTTGGTCCCTACCCTCGCAAGGGTTTGTAAAGAGAACTCAGTTTTGTATCTCAGAATGAAATAAATATAAAAATCATATTAGTGTTTCAGTGTCACATATGTTTTTTAATGATCTGGTTCAATCTTTTTCTTTTATACTCATGTACACACTGATGTAATTTTTGTATGCATTCATGTAACTTTTGTTTAAATTTATTTATTTTTCACAGTTACATATAATATATAAAAACCAACATTGATCCCCTGTACTTAATACCTATGGATTAAGTGATTTTTTTAAGTCTATAAACCTCGGGTGACATTCCCAACTATCTTGCCTTATCTCGACAAGATCTAAAAATGCTTGATTAAGGTTTTCCATACCTTTTCCTCAACAACTGCCATCATTCAACCTAACCCTAATATGATCTCATCCGTCAATTTATTCTTAGCATATTGGGACAACTTGTTTTTACAACATACCACTCAATACTCAGTAGCCATCATATATTCGTCTCAAATCAATTATCGTCATTGATCCTTTCTCTACCCATCAAAACACACAATGCAACCATGATTTAAAACAGTTATCCAATCTGTACCTCAGATTTATCTTGACCATTGATCCATGTATTTATTGATTCACTGTGGATCTAAGGCATATATTTTCTATGTTTCAAAATTTTGCAACCTCCAAACTACACCCTCAATTTCCACTGCACTCATTTTGCACCTATACTTAGAATATTTTCAATCCTTTCTTTGTGGGTCTAAGATAATTTTGTCCAAATTTTTGTGGCCTCCAGAATGCACCTTAACATTCCTTCATGTTATACTACATGTCACCGGATCTCTCATACTCTAGGCCATATGATCTATGACAAGTGGTGACCTCATCAACTATCATATCTCTCACCCTCTGGGTCATTCAATCTATGACAAGTGGCAACCTCCTAGGCCACAATATCTCTCACCCTCTAGGTTGTCTGATCGATTCCTTATACTTAGTAATTTTTTGAACTCCTACCATGGGTATCTTATAATTGGTCTATTTTTGAACTCTTATCGTGGGTCCACAACACATCTCCATTCTTCTCTTGTCAACTTCATTCATCTGACTCATTCTTGATACTCAGTCATTTTTCACATCTCTGTGCTCCATGACATCTTCGTTCTTCTCTTATTCATGACCTCATCTATCTGATCTATTCACTCTTGAAAATTATCCATTTTTGGAGACATTTCTATCCAATCGATTCTTGGAACTTAGACATTTCTTTGAAATCTTACCACGAGTGTTGGAATACTGAGAGGGGGCGGGTGAATCAGTATGAGAACTTTTAACCATAATATATATTCTTTAAATTTATCAGTAGTGTTCAACAATTTATCATTAACTTTTAGTATATCATCATAAACATAAATCAACAGTGCATACTCAACAATCACATAGACACAGTGCACCATAATTTATGTGAAAACCCAAATGGGAAAAACCATAGATTGATTTTCTTATATATCAAAGAATAAATTCATTGGAAGCACCAAATTCCCAATTCTCAAGATGCAACTGGAAGGCGGATATGAACCCCTATTTACATTCTCCAACATGAAATAAGCTACAACTCCCTGAATTCTATGGATCCAACCAAAAGGAGGCTACACCCCCGTGATTTGCAGGCTCCAACTTGAAGGAATCTCTAACTCCCTGAGTTCTCTAGCACCAACAAGAAGGAGGATACAACTCCCTTTCCTTGCCCCATATTGCCACCCTGAAATACATGCGTAGATCAAGTTGTCACTACCACAATCACTACCATTGTCACATCAACATGTAACCTGTCAACCTGTCAATGTCACTGTATCATTAACCTATAACGTGAAAACCTGTCACTGTATCCAACTTGTCATTGTATCCAACCTATCACTGTCAATGTGTCATCAAACTATAACTGATCATCAACATATGTTATACCCAAACCTGTACCATACCATGCATCAACTATGTACCAACAAATGTAGTATAACATGCAACAATCATGTACCATAAGATATTCCAAATGTATATACCATAACATCAATAATGAGTATCTAATCATGTATCCAATCATGTACCATATACTAGAGAATTAATCATATATAGAATATATACTATATACCATAGCATTAATCATGTATACCTGTACAATATCATCAATAAAGTGTCTCATGTGCCTCATGCATATGCCACCATATACCAAGTGTATACGTCAACCATATACCGAAATATTATAGATATGTCATATACCAAACAATATGTAAGAGTATGCCTCAATCAAACATGTAGCCAAGATGTACCTCAATCAAGTGCCAATACCTCAACAATATACCAAGTATGTCTCAAGTATGTACCATAGCCAAACCCAACAAGTAACTCTCAAATCATACACATAAACAAACTTGTATTCATGTAGCTAATTTGATATAGGATTTTACAAACCTGCAACCTTTAATTAGTATTCAACAACCTGTCATTGGCATACTCCCAAAACTATCTTATCCTCATGGGAATAAGAATTATTATCATGCAAGGCCTCGCGTGTTGGGAACTAGGAAACCCACGGGGGTGCCTCACGGGAAACTAGTTTTCTAACCCAGAAGGGTCAACCAAATTAGGGTTCCTTAGAAATCCCTGCTCTCCTCTGCAACCCTGAAACTCTTGCACTTCTCACTCTTTCTCTACCTTAGATTTCACAATTACAAACATTCCAAAATATCACTTTCTCACTTAGATATATTATATAGAATGTATGAGTGAATGTACTTGTGAAATAAATATATGGGTTACTTTTTCTAGGTAACCTCTTTCCTTATTTTTAGGGATTCCTGAATTTCTTGTTATAACCACTTTACCCTTTCATTAATTGACTTGTAACCAACTAGGGGTTTCTTAACCATTATTTTGGGCTTCTAACTTCACAAAGTCATAATTCCTCAACCATGAGGAACCACGTCGTTTACCACCTATCATCGAAAATTTCATGATGAGGAATATCCATCCATGAGTTAGTTACCTGCATTTAGACTATCCTTCATGAAATTTTTCCTTGATCAACTACGGGTTCGATAACCATACATTTGGGGATACCATACTTCTTCAAGGGTTGAAATCAATGAAAACCAATCTTTCAACAATATCCCCCTTTGGCATTGATGTCAACACTAAAGGCATGGTAACACTCGCGCTCTTAATCATGCTCCCCCTATGATCATCGCTCCCCTTTGACCATTTCTCCCCTTGTCTCCATGCATCTTTTCTTTCTCTTTGTTTCCATGCCTTTGTTCTCTCTCCCCCTCTTTGACATCAATGGAAAAGGGTAATTCTCCTTTGGGATTAATCCCCTTGTCTGCAAACCTCTACTTTATTTTCACAGTTCTTCCTCATGTAAGTATTTGATGTGTATGAAAAGCATTCAACGGATTCATTAATTGGATTCTTCATGTATTATGCTTCTCTTCCCATGTCTTGTTGTGCCTGATGCCATTTGGATCACTGTGGGGAAGAAAATACTCCAAGTTTCTATCAAAGATACTCAAAGGTCTCCCTCAGAAGAGGTTTTGTGGAGATATATGCAATCTACTCTTTTGTCCCAATGTACTCTACCTTGATGTTCTTATCTGTAATTTGTTCCCGTAGAAAGTGAAACTTGATCAGAATGTTCTTTGTCTTGGATTGCATCACTATATTCTTAGAGATACTGATAGCATCAGTGTCATCACAAAGTGTCAAAATACGATCATCATATTCCACCTGTATAACTTGCAAGGTTTGCTTCATCCAAAGAACCTGAGTGCAACATGTTGATGCAACAATATACTATGCTTCTTCCATGGAAAAATATATTGATGATTGTTTCTTTCTCAACCATGATACTATTTAATCACCTAAGTAGAAAGTTTCTCCACTTGCACTTCTTCTATCGTCAATTCTACCCACCCAATCTACATCTGTGTAGGTGACCAAAGATAGATCATTCCCTTTTTTCTACCATAATCCAAAATCTTTTGTTTCCTTGAGATATATGAATATTCTCTTTACTGCCATAACATGAGTTTATTTTGGTGTTGCTTGAAATATTGAAACCTATACAACTTCTTGTATCACATTCAGTCTTGATGTTGTCACATAGATTAAGATTCCAATCATCTATTTGTAGAGTCTACTATCTACATCCCTAGATTCATCATCCTTCCTAAACTTGCAATTGGTCTGCATAGGAGTAATTACAGGTTTACAGTCTTCCATTCCAAAATTCTTTATCATTTCTATGATGTACTTGGTTTGGGAAATGAAAATACCTTTATCACGCTGACATATCTATAATTCCAAAAATAAATTCAACTCATCGAGCAAAGACATTTCGAACACATTCTACATGTCTTTGGAAAATTTCTAACTCATCTTGTCATCATCGCTCCCAAAGATAATATCATCTACATAAACTTCAATTATCAATATATTTTCGCGATCCACTTTTATGTAGAGAATGCTATCTACATTTCCCTCCCTGAATCCTTGTTGTTGTAGATACATGGCCAATCTTGAATACCATGCTCTAGGGGCTTGCTCGAGTCCATACAATGCTTTATTCAATCTGAAAACATAATATTCCTTTTCTGATGGTAGAAACCCTTCAGGTTGTTCAATCTAGAATTATTCTTCTAATTCCCCATTTAGAAAGGTTGATTTTACATCCATATGATACACCTTGATTCTTTTTGAACATGCATAGGCTAAGATCAATCTGATTTCTTCCATCTTGGCAACTGGGGAAAAGGTCTCTTCAAAATATATACCTCCAATCTGAGTGTATCCTTTGTATACTAACCTTGCTTTGTTTCTGGTTGCCTCTCCATCCTCGTTCAATTTGTTTCGGAAAACCCACTTTGTACCAACACGTTCTTGTTCTTTGGTCTTGGAACCATTTCCCGTGTGTCATTATTCTCAATTTGATCCAATTCTTCATCCATATCCTTGATCCAGTGTTCATCTTTTCTTGCCTCTTCAAAACTACTTGGTTCAACTGAAAATAAAAATGTTAGATTCCTTTGTTCTGGTGAAAGTATTCTACTTCAGGTTTCAACTCATGTATCTTTATTCCGAATAATTTGTTATGTTGGGTGATTTTTCTACACTCTTAGACTAGGTGTATTTGGAGGTATCTTCTTCTCATCTTCCTCTTGCTATGCTTCTAGCTACTCTTCTTCTTCTTCTTATGTTGCTGCTTCTGCTACTTCTTCTTTTAGACCTTCTTTGGCATCCTGCTCTTCTGAATCTTTGCTTCTTTCTTTGGTCTTTCTTTTACCTTTTTTTTCAATTGTTACATTGATTCTTTCCACTATTCTGTTGAGTCTTGGACTAAAGCATTTATATGCTTTTATTTTTCTTTCCAATCCTACCATCTTCTCTTTTGATATAGAATTTGCTTCCAAATACTCTGAAATGCTTCACATTTGTCGATCTTACTTTCCATAACTCATAGGGAGTCTTATCATTATTACTTTTGAGTATTCCTATGTTCAGGATATGAACTGTTGTATGTATTTCTTATTCCCAAAAAATGTCACTCAACTTGGAATCTTTCAACATGATTCTGTCCATTTTCCGTACTATTTTGTTCTTCCTTTCGACAACTCCATTTTTTTGAGATGTACTCGTTGTTGAAAATTGTCTTTTTATTCCATGTTCACCAAAAAAATCCATAAATTACTTTGATGTAAATTCTCCTCCATTGTCTGGTCTCAACCACTTGATTTCAAATCCATCTCGGTTTCAACTTTCAACCATCTCTTTGTATATCTTGAAGTGTTCAAATGCCTCTAACTTCTCTGTGATAAAGAAAACTACATTCATTCTTGTGTAGTCATCAACCAATAGCATAAAGTATTGTTTTCCATTTAATCCCTTCATTCTTGTCAGTCCACATAGGTCAGTGTCTACAATATCCAATGGTTTTGTTGTGGATTACTCTTTTGATTTGAACTTGGTCCTATTTTATTTTCCTTGTAGACAATGTTCACATAGAGTATTCACTACTTCCTTTCTGTTGATTTTGACAAGGTTATCAAAGTTCATGTGACCCATTATTTTGTGCTAGAGATAAATTTCTTATAGTTGTAGCCACCAAATTTCCTAATATTTCTTTCCTTCTCCCACATTTTTTTGAGCCAAACACAATCTTGTTTCCTTGATCACACATTTAACTTACACTTAATAGATTGTTCTTCATATCTTCGACCAATAGAACATTTTGTGCCTTGGCATCTTTGCTTCCAAGCTTGATTGTGCCTCTACCATCAATTTTGGCTAATTTCGCATTGCCAAATGAAACCAATCCATATTATTCCTTCTTTAGGGTCAAAAACATGTGCTTGTCACTTGTCATATTCTTTGAAAAATTGTTGTCAAAATACCACCCACTTTTCTTGTGTTGCGCTTGTAGAGAAAGTGATCATTATTTAGTGTTGAATTGATCCTACTTCATTATCCATATCCTTTTTGGTTGCTATTTATGATTTCTGATATTCTTATTTAGTACCCTTGGAGGAATAGTCAGTCTACAATATTTGGCTATGTGTCCAAAATTGTTTCACTTGTAGCACTCTACTTCATTACTTAGTGAACCGAAACTATTGTGATTTATGTTTTGTGCTTCATGTGATTTTCTGAGATAATTGGTGTTTGAATGACATTCAAAGTTTATTCTATTCTTGGCATAGTCTCTACATTTTGTAGCTTTGTGTCCAAAATTGTTACAACAATAACGTAAACCAAGAAAAATAGTTTGATACCTGGATGTAGGGGATATTTTGAATGGAATTTATCTTCTGAAGCCTTCTTCTTCTTGAGATGTTGTTGATTCTGTTAGCACTCTGTAAATATGTCCGAATGAATAGACAAACGATAGAGGTAACTGTTTCAACCTACTTTAGAGCTGAAAACTAGCCGGTTCAACTCGGAGAGGCCTCTCTCATGTCACTTGATATATCTATGGAAATTGGTGGCTAGATTTGGTTTGTTTTGGGGAATTTTATAAAGTTGTTGGCTAAAAAGGGGAGGAACACAGGGCTATGGAGTCAAAATTTATGAAAATGAATGAAAAAAATGGTCAGCAAGTAGAACTCTCCAGAGGATAAAGGCTAAATGAGGCAATGAATTTGAGTTGTAAATTTAAATTTGCATAGTGTAAGAGGAAAGGGGGAAAACAAGTAACTGCATCATAGCATTAATTAAATGAATTCTGAATTAGTTAGGAAGAAATACACACATTTTAAATTGCTTTAATCAAGAGCATCACAAGACGAATTCTGGGCCTTTATCTCTCCAATTTAAATAGAAGAAAATGCACGCGGAATAAAAGATCACAAGAAATACAAACAATGAAGGAAGACAAAACTCATATCATAGCCATTAGAATCTTTTCATAAACAGTTCAAAAATGCTTCTACATATGTGTTCAAATCAGTCTCGGAAAAATTACAATAGAGTCTAGAACCACCAGAATTATGCCCTTGCACTTCTGCCTCCCTAATACACTCAGAACCTCTAACACTTATATAGTTCGAGTTCCTTCAGTGTACAACCGGTTACAATAACTGAAATGAAACGTTTCAACTTCTACAATGATTACAAATGACAGTTTTTAGAAAAACATTTCATGATCCCTGCAGATTCCTCTGACACTCGAGCTCCTTCCTCTACCATGTTCTCTTTGAAATGTAACTCATACTCTTTCAAATATAATTGCATTTATCAATATTCTCATTAAATATTTGGGAATAATATATTTGAAATAAAAATAATTCCCAAATATTTTTCTATCCTGTATAATGAAATTTCCATAATTTAATTCATGCCCTGTGGTTTTTAAAACCAAGTCTTGTTTGATCAATTCACCATTTCATTGTAAAAAACATTTACTATTACTATTTCCCTGTAAAAAACATTTACTGTGTAATGTTTTTCCAATTTACTGTTTCATTGTGTAAAAACATTTACTGTGTGTTTTTTCCAGTTGGTAAAATACCTTCTATCTTCTTATTTTACTCCTGTAAATATTTGGATAAAGAATTATCCAAGTCTTTATTCATGTGCATCTTCCCATTTAAATCCTTTACATGGAAATAAGCATTAATGTCTTAAACGTGAATGTTACCCTTGTAAAACAATTTCACCGTGAGGAAGAATTTCTTTTATTGGAAATCCCATAATCATTATTGAAATGTACTCCTGGAAAAATGCTGCACATAAAACATATGATAAATGCTTGCATTTATTATATCGGGCTTTGGCTGGATTGGTTTAAATCCAAACTTCTTTTCCTCCAATGTGCTTCACGTAAAAACACGTGTCCACGAAAGAATCCATAGTAGTATTTCCCGGTCCACCTTCACAAAATTAACCTCCTCGCTACTTAAATCCCCGATATGCATGTGCACCCTCCATCCAACCTTTGACTTTTCCACATTATAAATTGAGATTCGTGCCCATGATTTGAAGTGATTCCATAAATTAAGTATTGGATTAAATATTTATATTAATAATAAAAAAACCCCTTTTTTCTATTTTCAAAGGACTTTGGGCATATGAGGCTTAATACGTGACTTTGTGGATAGGATAAGGGTGCTTAATAAAAGACATATTTTTTATTTTCAACGGGAATATGAAAATAAGGGTAAAAATGAATGAAGTGATGGAACTAAGGGATTTAGATAAGAATTAAGGCTAGGTATAAGCTTGGGATATTTTCCAACTTTTGACTCATGGAATACATGACTGTTTTGGATGATTGCATTGGGCGAAGGATTTAGGTGACGGGAGCTTGACGGAACTGGTGAAAAAGTTATAAAATCTGAGTGGAAAAATAACACAAGGACAAGATGCTTTGGAAAAATAAAATGCAAATCAGCAGGTGATAACACCATCAACTTCCGATATCAGGGGTTTGGAAAAAATGGTTTTGAGTAGATCAATTTTTTCCCCGACATACCTCTGGTGTTTCCACGTGTCCATGAATGAAACCATAATGGTTTCCCTGGACCGCCTTCGAATAATTATGTTTTGCGCTGCTTCATTCTCCGACATGTGCCTTAGTCGTTAATCCGGGCTTCTTCAAGATCGACGGTACACTGAGTTATACCTTTTGCGCCTCTGCTATATTTTTCTATATGCCGCTGGATATAGCCCGACCCCCCAAACTATCATACTTCCACAGTGATATAGCATTTCACTAAATTTTTGAAATTTGGATCCTAATATGAAATTTTTTATGGTGATAACATTGGCTCCAATTGGGGATGCTATCCTCGCTACGAGGTAGCAAAGAACTCGTAAACCCGGTGCCTGATCCATTGGGTTTCTCCCAAAACATGTGTTTGTACCCTGCTCCATCATGTCACCAATGTCTGTTTAAAACCAAACTTTGCACACTACTCTCAACTGGATATTGAACAAGTAATACACCGCTAAAATCAGACTGTACATAATACTGGAAATCCAAACTGAAAAATGCTTGAACAACAAGCTTATTCACACACTCCTATCTACTCTAAAACTGTTGAAATGAATACTCAATCAAATGATGCTAAAGTGCCAATGCAACCAATCAAGCAATTGGCTTCCCGATTTTTCTCCATTCACATCTTTCTTAAGAAAGCAGACAAATGTAAAATATGGCAGTTGAAAGCAAAAATTGAATCCAAAATATGAGCTTATGAATGAAACAAACTCCTCCTTCAATGATGATTGTAATAGGATGGCCACAGGATCTTGAAAAATCATTTTTTCTTGATGAGCAAAAACAAAAAGAAAAGCCTCTTTCATAAGTGTTTGTTGCTCTTGCTCCATTTCTTTTGATTTGAGATCATTTTCAAATGAAATGGCAGCAATAGGTTTTTCTACTCTTCCATTCATATCAACAAAAACATTCATACATTTTTGAACATCTTCAAATATGACAGCCATATTATGTGCATCCTCTTGTTCATCAAACAATTTTGATTTGGTTTCATTAAACTTCTGGAAATTTGCTTGAGGACTGTCATTTTGACTTTCAAATGAATTAATAGAAATAAGTTCATGCTCATAATCTTCTTTCAAATGTGAAAATCTAACAACATGCACTATTTCACAGTTTATATTTCCCATGGATGCATTTTCAAAACCATGATTTTCAAATGAATCAAATAAAACCATTGCCTCTTCATTATGTTTCTGTATTTCTGATTGAAAAATGGCATATGTTGTTTTGTTGTTTTTTTGAAGCTCTATGTCATTTGTTTGTTCATTGTTGGAAGTTTCCAAAGATGTAGTTTCAGAATCCTCATCTATGTCTAGGCCACTTATAATTTGAACAACCATATCATTCATAGGGGAAGAAAGACAACCTTGAAACACTTTGTCTTGCTGAAAATCTTGTCAAATATCTTCATCAAGTTCAGGGAAAGGAAAATGACTTTCAACAAAAATTTCTTGATCAACTTCACCTTCAACCAAAGGAGGGGCTACTATTTGTTGTTGGGATGAATATTCATAAAGGGATTCTATGATTTCATCATTCATACACTCTTCATTTCCAAAAACATTTTCAAGGTACTTAATGAAATGTTCAAAAAATTCACAACAATCTTCAAGCACCAAGGATGAATAATTAGATTCTCCATAATGCTTAAAGAATGCTATATGGAAATCTTTAAGAGAGTATAAGTTGCCTGGTTTTAAACCTTCATACCATAATCTTTCTCTCCCCTCTAAAGTAGCCATAAACATTTTCATCAAACAATCCTCTTGAAATTCAACCCCAAACTTACATATGTGCATGTGAAATATAATCAAGTGCAAGGCAACATCATTTCCTTTCCCATCTTCGAATTTAGGCAAATATTTTTGCCAATTTTTGTGAGGAATATGATTTGGAAAGCCAGGAATATGAGATCGATTCATTGGAGCATACCTTGCAGATATTGAACTCATCTTCGGACAGTGGAGTCGCCAATGATGTTTTGGAAGATGGATTCTGCATTGAGAGTGGCGTCGCCAATGAAAGTTCAAATTTCTAGATTCTTCTACCAGTGGAATCACCTTCCACTGGTTTGACCAATTCACCATTTCTTGTTTTCACAATTCACCATTTCATTGTAAATAAAATTTATTGTCACTATTTCCCTGTAAAAAACATTTACTGTGTAATGTTTTTCCAATTTACCGTTTCACTGTGTAAAAAAATTTACTGTGTGTTTTTTCCAGTTGGTAAAATACCTTCTATCTTCTTCTTTTACTCCTGTAAATATTTGGATAAAGAATTATCCAAGTCTTTGTTTAAGAGCATCTTCCCATTTAAATCCTTTACATGGAAATAAGCATTAATGTCTTAAACGTGAATTTTACCTCTGTAAAACAATTTCACCATGAGGAAGAACTTATTTTATTGGAAATCCCATAATCATTATTGAAATGTACTTTGGAAAAATGCCGCACATAAAACATATGATAAATGTTTTCATTTATTATATCGGGCTTTGGCTGGAGTGGTTTTAATCCAAACTTATTTTCCTCCAATGTGCTTCACATAAAAACACATGTCCACGAAAGAATCCACGGTAGTATTTCCCAGTCCACCTTCACAAAATCAACCTCCTCGATACTTAAATCCATGATATGCATGTGCTCCCTCCATCCAACCTTTGACTTTTCCACATTATAAATTGAGATTCGTGCCCATGATTTGACGTGATTCTGTAAATTAAATATTAATATAAATATAAAAATATTTATATTAATAATAAAAAACCCCCTTTTTTCTATTTTCGAAGGACTTTGGGCATATGAGGCTTAACACATGACTTTGTGGATAGGATAAGGGTTCTTAATAAAAGGCATATTTTTTATTTTCAACGGGAATACGAAAATAAGGGTAAAAATGAATGAAGTGATGGAAATAGGGGATTTAGATAAGAATTAAGGCTAGGTATAAGCTTGGGATATTTGCCAACTTTTGACTCATGGATTACATGACTGTTTTGGATGATTGCATTGGGTGAAGGATTTAGGTGATGGGAGCTTGATGGAGCTAGTGAAAAACTTATAAAATCTGAGTGGAAAAATAACACAAGGACAAGATGCTTTGGAAAAATAAAATGTAAATCAGCAGGTGATAACACCATCAACTTTTGATATCGAGGGTTTGGAAAAAACGGTTTTGAGTAGACCTCTTTTTTCCCCGATGTACTTCTGGTGTCACCACACGTCCATGAATGTAACCATAATGGTTTCCCTGGCCCGCCTTAGAATAATTATCTTTCACGCTGCTTCATTCTCCGATATGTGCCTTAGCCGTTGATTCCGGCTTCTTCAAGATCAACGGTCCACCGAGTTATACCTTTTGTTCCTCTGTTATATTTGTCTATATGTCGCTACATATAGCATGACCCCCCAAACTATCATACTTCCATATTGATATAGCATTTCGCTAAATTTCTGAAATTTGGATCCTGATATGAAAATTGTTATGGTGATAACAGATTGTTGATTATATGTTCTGAATCTTCTAGGTGGTATAGTTCCTCTATTATTTTCTTCTTGAGTGCCTCTAACTATTTTTGCATAGATTCTTTGTTCTGCTTCTTTTTATGTTGTCTTGGAGCTCGAACCTTTCTCTGTTTCTATCTGGTTGTATCTTAGCCAAAAAATGTCATAGTATGGCCTTTGACTATTGATGATATCATCCAATGTTTTGGTTCTATTATGTTGCATATCTTTCTTCTGGAGATCTTTTCTTAAAGTGATTATTTCTTCTTCCAAGCTTTCAATCATCTTCTCCTTTTATTCTAACTGACTTCTGAGTGTTTCTTCAATCCTTTTCTCTTCTTCTACCTAGGATTTTAACTTCGTGATTTCTTATGAGTTGGAATTCTAAGATCCTTATTTCCTATTTAATTCTGCCATGAGTGAATTGTTTTTCTTTCTTTCTTTCCTTAGTTCTTCTAAAGAACTGATTAATTCTACTCTGAGATCAATTTTTCCTTCTTCTTCAGAATCTTCTTCATTATCACCTACTTCCATGAAGAGTACTCTTTCTAAATAATTGCCACTATCATCATCCTCGTTTGATGATGAGCTATCTTCCTTTGATTAGAAACTTTGTAAATTTGTTGAACCTGCACAGAATAGATCTATCTAGAAAATACCACACACATTTGCAAAGAGAAATTGAGAAATAAGAAGAAAGAGAGAAAGAATGGAAGAATTCCCATTAACTGTAATGAATAATGAATAATTTACACATGATATGCTATGCATAACTCAATCAATGCACACTGGAGGAGAAACAATGCAACATAGTGGTGGTCTAGAGTGATCTGGACACACACCAATAGTTATGAGAGTGAATTTCCACCTAGCCTAGTATCTGAGGAAGTTACGGGAGTGAACTGCCACCTAGTCTAGTCTCTCAAGAAGTTATGGGAGTGAACTGCCACCTAGTTGAGTTAACTAGTCAAATAGTCTTCAGTTAACTAATTGAAACAGAGTGTAGTGAGGAGTAGATCAAGGAATCAAGGGTAATGTACCATTATGGTGATGAAACCAAGGCTAATGCGCATTATCATGGTGATGATTCCAATGTTGCATGGTGACAAAACCAATGCGCATTTAGACTCAACTCAACTAGTCAAACTGAAGTGTCAAATGAAGAGAATATTATCTAGGTGGAATATTCTCCCCTAAACTTTAGGAGACCAAGTAATGACTAATAAACATAGGAAAAACCTTAGGACCTTAGGAAAAAGAAATCCTAGGTGTGTTTGAAGTAACTCCAACACCCCCCCTGAACATCAATATGGTGAAAATAAATAATGGGTCTTAGAAATGAGGCCATGTTAGGTACCCAAATACAAAAGATACACTAAAATAAAGTGAGGAAAGAGGGAAAACCTCATGGAAAAAACCCCTCCTCAAGGTACAATGTATGTAAAAAGAAGAACTGTCAGTTGCTAGGCAGTTGTGTCCTTCACTCCAAGACGACTTCGCAGAGAGTGGAACTTCTTCTCAATGAAGGTCTTGGTGAAGATGTATGTCATATTTTCTGTTGAAGGATAGAACTGTAGTTCGATGATCCCCTTGTTTACTAAGTCCCAGATGTAGTGCATGTCGATCTTGATGTGATTCTCTAGTTGCCTATGAAATGGATCTCTACATAACTTCAGAGTGATCTGGTTGTCACACTAGATGAAAATTAGCTGATGAAACTGAATGCCCAACTCAGTGAGAAAATGTTGTAGCCCCATAGAATGAATGGTTATGTTAACTACCCCTCCGTACTCTGCCTCGGATGAATGTAGAGAAATGGAATATTGCTTCTTTCTCAACCAACAGATAGGCCCAGAACCAAGACTAAGTGAGTAACCAGGTGTGGAATTGTGATCAGTGTTGTTGCTAAACCAGTTAGAATTAGTAAACCCAATGAGATATAATGTAGATTTTGATGCATAATGAATCCCAAAGGTAATGGTGCCATGTACATATCAAAGGATACACTTTGCAACCTTCCAATGTAGCTCATGGAGATCCTGCATGAAGTTGGAAACTGTGCCAACTGTATAGGAGAGGTCTATTTTGGATTGTGTGAGATACAACAATCTCCCCACTATTTGTCTGTAAAGTGTGTTGTCAATTAGTGGAGTGTCCCCGCCATCCTCAAGTTTGAATCCTGATAGGAAAGGAGTCGGAGCAGACTTGCAATCTGCCATGTGAAATCTCTCAAGGAGATCTCGTGCATACTTGGCCTGAGACAGTTTGATTCCTAATCCATCTTGACTGGTCTCGAGTCCAAGGAAGAAGTTTAGTGGACCCATTTCAATCATAAAAAACCTGTCATATAGAATCCTCTTGACTACAACAATCACTGAAGTCGAGCAACCATTGATCAACAAATCATCAACATATATAACTAAGAGTAGAAGTGAATCAGTCGTCATGAGAATGTAGACATTAAAGTCTGATTTACAATGTACAAAGTTTCATGACAACAGGTAGGAGTCCATATTGTAATACCATTCCCTTGGATCCTACTTAAGGCCATAAAGATATTTCTCCAGTTGACAGACCAAAGATGAATCTTGCATAAATCTTTGGGGTTTCTCCATATAGATCTCCTCAGAGAGATCACTATGAAGAAATGCATTCTTCACATCTATATGTTGGACTTCCCATCCCTTGGTTGTTGCAATGGAACGTTCCAATCATATGGAATCCATATTTGTTAGTGGAGCAAAGGTCTCATCATAATCAATGCCATGCACCTGCTGAAATCCTTTGGAAACAAGCCTAGATTTGTATATGATAATCTTTCCATCCACTATGCTCTTGGTCCTGTAGACCCATCTGTATCAGACAATTTTCCTCCCAGAAGGAAGGAGAACTAGATCCCAAGTCTGGTTCTCGAGGAGGGAGTTGTACTCCTCCTGTATGGCGCATTCCCAAAAGGGATTTCCAGCAGCCTCTCCATAAGACTGTGGATCTGAAGACTGAACCAAGAAATGATGCCTCAAGGGAAATGGTTTAGTGGTAGTGAGTGTCATAGGAAGATATTCAAAGTTAGATAGAGTTCTCATGGGATCGGTTGGATCACCAAAAATATCCCCTACATCATGAAGAGTAGTCTATGCCCACTTGGGCCTCTGCTCTGGATCTCCATCTACATCTAGATGCTATGACTCTTCATCTGAATATACTGACTCTATATATGAATCCTTTTATTCCTATAAATAAGGACTCTCATCTGAAGAAGAGTTTGCATGTGCATGCTCATCATCTCAGATAGGTGGAAGAATGAAGGTGTATGCATGTAGATGTTGAGGTACATGCGAGACACTTTCCTCAAATTGGAAAATTTGCTCAATGATGAGCCATTCCGAGGAAATATCAATAAGTCTATATCCCTTCACATCATTGGGGTATCCAAAAAAATTACACTCAGTGCTATGTGGATCAAGTTCCTTCCTCTTTTTAGAGGGAATTTGGGCCCATGCACGTGAACTATAAATACGAAAGTGGGTCACTTCCATTTTGAGGCCGCTCTAAGCCTCGTAGGGGGTCTTATCCTTGAAAGATCTATGGGAAGATTTGTTTTGGATGTATTTTTCACAATTAAGTTCTTCGGACCATAGTATCTATGGTAGTGACTTTTCATGTAGCATGCAAGATGCCATCTCTTTTAGATATCTGTTTTTTCCGCTCAACAACTTTGTTTTGTTGCTGAGTATAGGGAACTATGTGCTGCAACTGAATCCCTACCTCATGAAAAAGATTTTGGATCTCATGATTGACATACTCTCCCCTTTTATCAGTTTGTAGGAGTTTGAATTTCTTTCCGGACTGTGTCTCAACCATGGCTTTGAAATCTTTAAGGTGTTGAAATACCTCAGATTTTTTCTTGAGAAAGTAAATCCATGTAAAACATGAGAAATAATCAACAAAAATGAGATAAAACCTCACTTTGATTATTGATGGATGTAGAAAAGGACCCATGAGGTCACTATGGATCAGATCTAAAGGAGTGGAATCTCTCTGATACTTTTCTTTGTCGAATTTCTCTTGAGGGTGTTTTCCAAGAACAAATCCCTCACATAATCCCTTGGAGAAATGGATGTTTGGTAGAATATCAACCAAAATTTGATTGATAATTTTTTGCATATATCTAAAATTCAAATGTCCAAACCTTTTGTTCCATATCCTACTACTTTCATCAGCATGGGTAAGCAATAAAACAACTTTTGGTTCAATAATTTCAGAAAATGTATACAATCTAGATTGATGATTTACCTCACTGGTAACAACCCTGGATTTGGTTTGCATTTCATAGATGTCCACTGCATTTGGTGTGAATGTGAATTTATTTATGGTGCTAGAAATGTTCATTTGATAAATAGAGAGAAGGTTGATGGAAATTTTGGGAACATGCAACACATTCTCGAATCTTCCGTTGGTGAGTTCAATCCTTCCTTTGTCGGTGACTTCGACTGGAGATTTTTCCCCCATCAGAATAGGAGGAACTTTGCATGCACCCAATGAAGAATATATTTCTTTTGTGGCATCCATGTGATGTGATTCTCCTGAATCTACGATCCAAGAATAGGGAGAGGAGTTGATGGAAATCAACGCATCGCTAGAATTTCCTTTCTTGGGATTATGATATTCTGGCTTCTTCTTCTTGGCACCCTCAGGGATGCGATATCCAAGGTTTTTTTGATGAATTATTAGATTCATTATATCTATTTTTTTCTGCATCCATGTAGATTATGGATGGAATCCTTTATGGCAGTATGAGCATTTCTTCCCTTTTCTTCCCTTCCCCCCTTTGGATTCAGAGGCATCAGTGAAGGGTTTCGTGTAGCCTTCCTTCTTCGGATGTGCATGAGATTTCCTTTTGTCTTTATCTTTAGATTTATGATATTTATGGCTTCCATATTTCACAATAAGTGCATGCGCCTTTGGGACTTTGATTTTTCCCATGTTGATGAGCTTGATTTGCTCGTTTTGGGGATTCGATAAAGTCCTCAAGAGAAGGCATCTTCCAGGTGGCTTGAGAGGTGAATTAGACTGAATGGAATGTGGAAAAAAACAAATATAATTCAGGACCAAGTTTGGAAAAAATGGTAAGAACCATTTGTTTCTCCCCCTTATATTTATTGGCCCTGCAAGCTTTGATTTGTGACAGTAAATCCTTGAATTTTGTAAAGAAATACTGGATATTGTCGAAGCTTTTTGATCCAATGTGAGAAATTACACCTCCAAAATTTGTCCCCTCATATCATATTGTTTTCAAAAGATCCCTTCCAAGGTGGTCTAGGATTCATTGGGGGTTTTATAGGAAGATATGTGAAAAAGGAGATCGGGAGAAATAACACTGCAAATTATTTTGAATGCTTCATCCATTCGATTTAAGTACTTGGATTTTTCTATGGCTGATGTCGGTTCTATATCTGTATTCAAGGTTAACGTTTACAATCCTCTGGTTTGGAAATGAATCGTTATTCTCTCCTTCCATGCAAAGTAATTGTAAGGTGTAAGAATGAATTCTTTTGGGAAATCCATCATTCTGTTGTCTTTAATCTTTTGTACCTGCAAAAAATTTGGTGTATCTTTTGCTTAGAAGTTTGTTGGATATGATACCATGTAAATGTGTTGAACCTGCACATAATGTATCTAGCTAGAAAATACCATGCACATTTGCAGAGATAAATTGAGAAAGAAGAAGCAAGAGAGAAAGAATGGAAGAATTATCATTAACCATAATGAATAATGAATAATTTACGCATGATATACTATGTATAAATCTATCAATGTGCACTGGAGGAGAACCAATGCACCATAGTGGTGGTCTAGAGTGATCTGGACACACACCAATAGTTACAAGAGTGAACTACCACCTAGTCTAGTCTCTCAAGCAGTTACAGGAGTGAACTGCCACTTAGCTAAATTAACTAGTCAACCAGTCTTCCGTTAACTAACTAAAACAGAGTGTAGTGAGGGGTAGATCAAGGAATCAAGGGTGATGTGCTAGTATGGTGATGAAACCAAGGCTAATGAGAATTATCATGGTAATTATACCAATGTTTCATGGTGACAAAACCAATGCAACATCTAGACTCAACTCAACTAGTAAAACTGAAGTGTCAACTGAAGAGAATATTCTCCAGTTGAAATGTTCTCCCCTAAAATTTAGGAGACAGAATAATGACTAATAAACATAGGAAAACCCTTAGGACCTTAGGAAAAATAAATCCTAGGTGTGTGTGAAGTAACTCCAATGAATGCTTCTTGAAGAATTTATTTTTGTTCTTCTCTTGTCTCCTTTTTTTATTTTTATTTTTCTTCTTAGGATATTCTTCTTCATTTCTACCTTTATTCTTAGCATAATCGCATTAAGAAGCTAAATGAACAATACCATCAAAATTAAAATATCTCAATGGAAGAATACCTTTGTTCTTTCCAGTTCCTCTTTTCAACTTTCTTATGAATTTTTCCAGTTCTTCATCTTCCTCTGAATCGTCGTTGCAACTAGAATATGATTTTGAATTTTTCTTGTTCTGCTTCTTTGTATTCTTGGATGCCTTGAATGTTGCTTTATTCATGACTCGGTTATATTAATCTATCCTCATTTCACATAAATGTAGCTCATCCATGCTCAAACTGTCAAGATATGTTCTTTCTTCCAGGGATGATATCTTATTATCAAATCTCATAGGAAGAGATCTTAGAACCTTCTAAGCAATCATTGATTCATCAACTTCTTCTCTTAGTCATCTAATAGTATTTAGTATTTATTCAACTCGTAGAAAGTAGGCTGCAATGTATTAATATTCCTTCATCTTCAATTGCTCAAACTTATATCTAAGGGTTTTAAGGTTAGTTCCTTTGACTTTGGCATCTCCTTCATAAATATTTTGAATTTTATGTCAAATATACTTTGTAGTGTTGCAATGCATAACCTTTATAAATATTGAATCATATAGACTGCTTATAATGGTGCCTTTATCCTTTGAATTTTTTTCATTGAGTTTCTTTCCATATTTGTCAGTTGGGGAGTGTTTGGTACTGTATATCCATCTACTACTAATTGTCGAACATCAAATCCTTGTGCATGTAAAAATGTTTTCATCCTTTTATTCTAGAAGGAATAATTCTGATCATCAAACCTTGGTGATCCAATATTAGAGTATTCCATGATCTCCTTCTAGTGGTTAAACTATCTCTTGAAGGACCTTCTCTAATACTAATTGTTGGAATACTGAGGGGTGGGGTGAATCAATATGAGCACTTTAAACACAATATATGTTCTTCAAATTTATCAGTATTTTTCAGCAGTTTATCATTATCATTCAATATATCGTCAACAGTATAAATCAACAGTGCATAATAAACAATCACATAGACATAATACACCAGAATTTAGGTGGAAACCCAAACGGGATAAAACAATGAAATGTTTTTTTCTTATATATCAAAGAATACATTCATTGGAAGCACCAACTTCCCAATTCTCCAACTACAAATAGAATGAGGCTAACACCTCCTATTTACAAGATCCAACTTGAAGGAAGCTACAACTCCCTGAATTCTATGGTTACAACCCCTTGATTTTCAGGCTCCAACCTGAAGGAAGCTCCAACTCCCATAGTTCTCAGGCACCAACTGGAAGGAGGATACAACCATGTTTCATTTTCCCATCCTGATGCCCTCAAACATAAGTGTAGACTGAATTGTCACTACCACAATAATTGTCACTGTCACATCAACCTTTAACCTGTCAGCTTATCATTGTATCCAACCTGTCATTGTCATTGTATCATCAACCTGTGACCTATCAATATGGCACTGTATCCAAAATTTCATTGTCACTGTATCATCAACCTGTAACTAATCATCAACATATGCTATACCAAAACATGTACCATACCATGCATCAAATGCATACCAACAAATGCAATATAACATGCATCAATCATGTACCATAAGATATGCCAAATGTAGATACAATAATATCAATAATGAGTAGCTAATAATGTATCCAATCATGTACCATGTACTAGAGAATAAATCATATATAGAACATGTACCATATACCATAGCATAAATCATGTATAGACCTGTATAATATCATCAATGAAGTGCCTCATGTGCCTCATGTGCCTCATGCATATTCCACCATATACCAAGTGTATACCTCAACCATATACCAACATCTCATAGATATGTCATATGCCAAAACAAATGTAAGAGTATGCCTCACTTAAACATGTAGCCAATATGTACCTCAATCAAGTGTTAATGCCTCAAAAATATACCAAGTATGTCTCAAGCATGTACCATAGCCAAAACCAACAAGTGACCCTCAAATCATACACATAAACATACTTGTAGTCCTGTAGCTAACCTGATATAGGATATTACAGACCTACAACCTTTCATCAATATTCAGTAGCCTGGCAATAGAATACTCCCAAATCTATCTTGTCCTCATGGAACTAAGACCTCTTGTCACACAGGGCCTCGTGTGATAGGAACTAGGAAAACTGCGGGGGTGCCTCGCAGGACACTAGATATTTGACCCACGGGGGTCAACCAAATTAGGGTTTCCTGAGAAATTCCTGCTCTTCTCTACAACCCCAAAACTCTCACACTTCTCACTCTTTCGCTACCTCATATTTCACTGTCGCAAACTTTTCAAAAGATCACTTTCTCACTTATAGATATTCAATAGAATGTATGAGTGAATGTACTTGTTAAATACTTCTTGGGATGTATATATAATTTTTCTAGGTAACCTCTTTTCTTATTTTTAGGGCTTCTTGACTTTCTTGTTATAACCAATTTACCCTTTCATTAATTGACTTGTAACCAAATAGGGGTTTCTTAACCATTATTTTGGGATTCTAACTTCACAAGGCTATAACTCCTCAACTGTGAGGAACCACGTGGAATACCACCTATCACTGGAAACGAAATGAGGAGGACTATCCATCTATGAGTCATTTACCTTCATTTACACAATTCTTCATGACCTTTTTCCTTGATAAAATATGGGTTCCATAGCCATACCTTTGGGGCTACTAGACTTCTTCAAGGGTTCACATCAATGAGAACCAACATTTCAACAATGAGTTCTAGGTTCTACGACATTTTCTCAACAAAATATATGTGACCTTGTTTGTTTGACTGTAGGTCAATGCTAATTTCTTCACATACTCTTTATTCTCTTCCCTACTCACTATATCCACGATGTCTCGGTACTTAGTCATTTTTTTAGATATCTTGTATTGATGTTGTGGATGAGGTGGCTTCCTCATGGGCGTCTTATTCATGTACATTGGGTGATGTGGCACCGATACATTTCCTGACATGTGGCACTGCATGTGGCATCACTGATGTGGAATTCCTTTGATGTGGCATTCATATGACTAGACACATGGCACTGATGAGGTTAATATCATGGTGTTGGTGTGGCTGATATGGCCCACCAAGTATTAGACCCCAATATTTGATTTTGACCATTGATCTCTCCAGATGAATGGTCAGGATTTATTATGTTTTAAGTGCACAGTTCTCTATGCCAAAAGTTAACACATTTCACATGGGTCCATGAATCTTTGTTCACTTTCAAAATATGTTCTTTCATGTTTACATTATAAACCCCTTGAACTCAACTATCCCAACAAATATGGGATACATCATTTTATAGAAATATTCTATTATTCCTTTTACTTCGACTTCCTTACCAGACTTATTACCGCTCAGGTTTATATCTCGTTCAGCTTCCAACCGTGATCGCTCATCTTCTCACCACTAAGGCCTAGCCACATCTACCTTATATCCATAGAAATTGTTCCTCTGTGTCGTCGAGATCCAACAAGTTGTGATTACTCTGGTACAAAACTCTTCACTTTCTAGATCTCGTTTGGTATGATTCTCATTCTAGACGCTTCTGCTCCATTTCTCTTAAATCATGCATGTTCGTGCACAATCATATTATTGTTATGGTGTTGTCATTCCTCTTGTATTCATTCACATAGATCCATTTAGGAAGCTTCTTGATCTCCTCTTTGGATGTAGCATTATGGATGCTTCCTCTATTTATCCATGGATTCGTGTTACTAGTTCTGGTTCGATCCTTAGACATGTCATTTGCACGGTCATTTTTTATTTTTCACAGTCTACTTGCCTTCATTTTCTCAAGAATTCAATCATAAAAATAACACATCAACAATGTCATCAATGACAATTAAGTATGCAAAATATTATTAGTTCATAGAGACATAGTCTCCCCTTATCATTGACAACAATTAGTCTCCCCTTAACTGTGATATCAATGACATATTTTGACATCAATGACAATACAATTTCCAATAGTAAATGATTGTGAAATTAATGAGTCTCCAACAACCAACTACCCCTCCCAACAATGGTCCTCTTGACTCTCTTGTTACACCATTGTGCCTTCAGAACGGTGCTTGTCCTGACCTGTTCTAATATTTCCCCTGCACACACCCTACGATGGAACACCATGCTTTGGCCAACCTGTCATTTCTTTGATTTTCAGATTCCAATGTCACAACTCAGAAACTATTCTACAAATTTTATACGAGGGGGATCAATCAATTCATTATTTATTATGCCAACATATTGTCTTTTAATCTCTTGTGTGTGTGTTTCATCATCTGATGTCTCTTTCTTGAATGCCTTTATCCTCTTCCAAAATTCTCATCATCAATTCTTAATCGTTTATTGCTCTGCTATGCTACTTGTCAAACTTGGATGTGTTTATTTATGATTTTTGGGTATCTAAGAATATATAGAGTCCAAATTTTATATTACATGAAGGAGGAAGTCACCACAACTTTCCATGATCACGACTTGACTCAATGGCTTAATGACTCAAAATAAAGACACCTTTTTTGTTGGAACCAGACTTTTACAAAATTAGCTAAATGTTGTTTATGGATATTGAATCATGTTGTTGAGGAACTGATATCGACTGAATTACATTACATAGGTGGAGGTGTAGAGCCTGGTTATTTTTAAGACTCAAACTAAATAAAAGTTTTCTAAAATTCAGTTTAGAATTTCTTTAAATGATTTTCTTATACTTGGAATAAACCAGGAATAAATAGTAACAACAGAATAATGATAACAACAAAAACAGAATAATGATAACAACCGAATAATGATAACAAAAAAAGAAGAATAACGATAACAATAACATAATACATACCTCCACCTGCAGGTTGGTTTATCCAGTCTCTTTCCTTTATGATCATGTTCTTGTTCTTGCCCTTGTTCTTGCCCATACTGAATATTAACCTCCCATCCAACAAGGAAAAACCTCTCTGGCTCCCTAGCTCCAGGAATTCTTATGGTTTACTATCCCCCAAGACCAAAATTCCCAACAACAACCGTGTCCCTGTGAGATTCCTCAATGTAACGACCCCTTCGTTACGTCTACGAATAGCGAAGTACAATAGGAAAAATTTTTCTTTTTCTTTTCTTTTTAACAAATAAGATATTAACAACATCACCTAATGCACTAAGGTGGCACATGATCAAAATATAAACAACTCTACATATCATTGCGGAACGAGATTTCAAATTATAATGTCAAACAATCTCATGATATTATCACTAATAACAATGATTTGCCGAATATAAAACGCTTTTTACCTTACCAAATAAAATCATACCTTGGCCACACGCCCGCTTCGGAGACGACCCTCGTGCTGTGCCGCTCCCCTCGCTCCGTGC